>JAJHZJ010000302.1:813778-948899 GCA_023548195.1 Bettongia penicillata ogilbyi | reverse complement strand
TGAAATAATCATGTGATTTCTGTTAGTTTTGTTGTTGATATGATCAATAATACTGATAGTTTTCCTATATTGAACCAGTCCTGAATTCCTGGTATAAATCTTACCTGATCGTAGTGTATTATTCTCATAATAATTTGCTGTAATCTTTTTGCTAATACCTTATTTAATATTTTTGCATCTATATTCATTAGGGAGATTGATCTGTAATTTTCTTTTTTTGTTTTGGCTTTTCCTGGTTTATGTTTATTAGAACCATATTTGTATCATAAAAAGAATTTGATAAGACTCCTTTGCCAGTTTTGCCAAATAATCTATATAGTATTAGAATTAACTGTTCTTTAAATGTTTGTTCGAGTTCACTTGTACTTCCATTTGTCCCTGGAGATTTTTTCCTAGGGAGTTCATTGATGACTTGTTCAATTTCTTTTTCAAAAATGGGATTATTTAAGTATTTTAATTCCTTTTCTGTTAATCTGGGCAATTTATATTTAAAAAAAAACAGTGCATCCCTTTTCACATAGATCGTCAAATTTATGGGCACACATTTGGGCAAAATAATTTCTGATTATTGTTTTAATTCCCTCTTCATTGGAGAAGAGTTCACCCTTTTCACTCTTGATATTGATCATTTGTTTTTCTTTTTTCTTTTCTTTAATCAAATTGACCAAAGGTTTATCAGTTTTATTGTTTTTTTTAGAAAATCAACTCAGTTTTATCTATTAGTTCAATAATTTTCTTAATTTCAATTTTATTAATCTCTTCATTGTTTTTCAGTATTTATAATTTGATTTTTCACTGGGGATTTTAAATTTGCCCTTCTCCTAGCTTTTTCAGTTGCATGCCTGATTCATTGACCTCCTCTTTCTCTATTTTATTTATGTAAGCATTAAGTGATGCAAAACTTTCTCTAAGAACTGCTTTTGCTACATCTCATAAATTTTGGTAGATTGTATAATTGTTCTTGTCTTTAATGAAGTTATTAATTGTTTCTATGATTTGTTATTTAAAGTACTCATTCTTTAGGATTAGATTATTTTGTTTCCAATATTTTTGGTCTATCTTTCCATGACCCTTTATTACATATAATTTTATTGCATCAGGATCTGAAAAGGATGCATTGACTACCTCTTCCTTTCTGCACTGGATTGTGAGATTTTCATGCCCTAGTACATGGTCAGTTTTTGTGCATGTACCATGTACTGCTGAGAACAAGGTATATTCCTTTCTGTCCTCATTCAGTTTTCTCCAGAGGTCTATCCTATCTATCTTATCCAGAATTCTGTGTACTTCCTTTAATTCTTTATTATTTATTTTGAGGTTCAATTTAGCAAGTTCACAAAAGGGGAGGTTGAGGTCCCCCACTAGTATACTTTTGATATCTCTTTCTTCTTGTAACTCCCTTAACTTCTCCTATAAGATTTTGGATCCTGTAACACTTGGTGCATGTATGTTTAGTAATGATATTATTTAATTGTCTATGGTACCTTTTAGCAGGACATGGTTTCCTTCTTTATCTCTTTTGATTAGATCTATTTTTGTTTTCACATTTTCTGAGATTTTTTAATATCAGCTAAATCTTAATATATTCTGCTCCAATCTTTTATCTATACCCTGTGTGTTTCCCCCTGTTTTAAATGTGTTTCTTGTAAACAGCATATTGTAGAATTATAGTTTTTTATCCATTCTACTATCTGCCTTTGGTTTATAGGAAAGTTCATCCAATTCATATTCACAGTTGTTTCTATCTGTGTCATTCTCTCCATCCTATTTCCCCCATCCCCTGTGTTTATGCTTTTATTTCTTCCTTCTACCTTTTCCCTCCTCAAAAGAGTTTTACTTTTGATCACTGCCTTTTTTGGATTTCCTTCCTTTTATTTTCTTTTTCCCTTACTACTTCTTCCCTCCACCCCTCTCCCTTTTCTTTCCCTTTTCCCCTCCTACTGCCTATAGAACTAGTTAGAGTTCTATACTTAACTGAGTTTGTTGCTCTTTCCTTGAACCAAATCTGATGAGAGTAAATCTCAAACAGTGCACCTCTCCTTTCCCTCTTTCCCTGTCCTATAATATGTTTTTGTGTCACTACACTTTTCTGCCTCCTCCTTCTCTCTCTTTCTGTTATAATCTCTTCACATCCTTCAATAACATTTTTTATTATCACATCAGTTAATTTATCCCCACTCCCTCTATCTGTGTATATCCCTTTTAAATGTTATGGTAAATATGCAATTCTCAAAATTAACAAGTATCATCCTCCCATTTAGGGATGTAAATAGTTTGCCCTTAATGAATAACAAGGTTTTTTTTTCTTTTTTTTTCCCCTGTTTACCTTTATATGCCTCTCTTGAGTCTTGTATTTGAAGATCAAATTTTCTATTGAGTTCTGGCCTTTTCATCAGGAAGGTCTGGAAATCCTTTATTTCATTGAATGTCTATCTTCTTGCCTGGAAGATTATGCTCAGTTTTACTGGGTAATTGATCCTTAATTGTAGTCCAAGCTCCTTTTCCTTACACAATATCATATTCCAATCCTTCTAGTCTTTTAATATAGAGGCTGTAAGGTCCTGTGTGATCCTGACTGTAGTTCCTCAATACTTGAATTGTTTCTTTCTCACCACTTGCAGTATTTTCTCCTTAATTTAGTAGTTCTGGAATTTGGCAACATTATTCCTCAGAATTTTCAATTTGGGATCTTTCAGGAAGTGATCAGTGGATTTTTTCAATGCCTATTTTGCTCTTTGGATCTAGGACCTCAGGGCAATTTTCCTTGATGATTTCTTGGAAGATATTGTCCAGCTCTTTTTCTCATCATGGCATTCCAGTACACCAATAATTCTTAGATTTGTCTTTTCTGTATCTATTTTCCAGGTTAGTTATTTTTCAAATGAGATATTTTGCATTTTCTTCTGCTTTTTTCATTCTTTAGATTTTGTTTGTCTTATTCTTGCTGTCTCATAGAGTCAGATTCTATCGTCTTTGCTTTTCTGGTTTGCTTCTTGTTCATAATGATTGTCTTTTTCCTGTCTTTTAAAGTAGATCTCTGTTTCTGGGCCATAGGGGTCTGTGTCCCACATATCTTGTGCTGAGAACTCGAGGCCTGGTTACTGGCTTTGTGTGTTCTGTCCTCTGGTTCTTTCAACTAGAAGCTATATAATGCTGCAACTTACCTGGTGCTGAACTGGCTGGTGGGTGCATTTGGCAAGTCAATGAAACTCTTAAGTCCTCTAGTTTCTCATATGTCAAAATTGAGGGGGGAATATGTTCATAATAGGCAACCTTTATATGAAACTTTTAAGTGCGTTGCATGTATATTGTATCTATTAAGACTCCTGATAGCAGCAGAAGTTAGATTCTATCATTGTATTTATTTACAGCTAGGTGGCAAAATCCTGACCATCAAGTAACCCAGTTGATAGATAGATGGTGGACTGGGAGTCAGCAAGACCTGATATCAAATCGTTCCTCAGACATTCACTAGCTGTGTGACCCTGGTGTATCACCAAGGCAATATTCATAGCACCAATAGGAACTGTAGATATGCTGGAATAGTTCTGAATCACAAAATATAACAGTCTCTTCATATAGAAGGCAGAAGAAAAACATTTATTCAAACACCAGAAAGCCAAATCCCAGCACCAGAAAACCAAATCCATCATAGCAACCAAGAAGTCTATACACATTATCAGGCCTTCACATAAACAGGCTCCCCTGAGCAAAATGCACTTCTCTCACTCACAGACAGCTGTCTGCTTTCACTGTCCTTCCAAACTCTGACTAGTCTGACTCCCTCTCAGTTCTGCTGCAGCTCTGCCTCTTCCAGTTACACCGTTCCTGCTCCATCCCTTTCTGTTCCACCTGTTCAGAAAGCTCCTCCCACCACAGGCTTCATGTGACTCAAACTCTTCTGACTTAAGCTTCCATGTGACACAGGCAGGGTACATGGGCCTATTAATGAATGGGAAAAATCTTCCCATTTAAATCACCATCACACCCGGGCAAGTCACTTCCAGTTTCTGTACCTCATGTATAAAATGAGGATAACAGTGGTGGCACATTAGGTAGAGCACAGGGCCTGGAGCTAGGTCTTCCTTCATACATTTACTAGCTATGTGACCCCAGGCAAGTCACTTAATCTCTGTTTGGTTCAGTTTCTACAAACTGTAACATGAGGATAGTAATAACACCTATTTCCTAGGTTTGTTACAAGGCTCTAAGGATATTTGCAAAACAAAAAAAAATGCTTAGCATAGTGCATGGCATATAGTAAATACTATACAATGTTGTGTTTTCCTCTCCTTCTCTTACCTCTCAGGGTTACCAGGAGCATAAAATGAGATAATATTTGTAAGGTGTTTTGTAAACCTTATATTTAGTTACTAATCACAGATTGGGAAACCAGGGTTTATATCCAGGGTTACATAGATGCTGTATCTGAGATAGGCTCTGATTTTCCTTTCAGCTCTAGATGTCTGACCCTTATAATCTTAACATATTGATAATTAGCATATTCACTCATTTGTTATTTTTCCCTATGTGAATAGTTAGGCTAAAGAATTTTGAGCAATTACACATTTTTTATACTGGCTTTGTAATATTGTGAGTCTTGATAATAATGATGACAAAAATGATAACCCCTAGCATTTATATAGCTCTTTAAGGTTATCAAAGTTCTTTATAAATATCTCATTTTATCCTCCCAGCTCTCCTGGGAGGTAGGTACTATTTTTAGCCCCATTTGACAATTGAGAAAACTGAGGCACATCTTGACTTAGTGACTTGCTTAGGCTTACCTGTAGAGTACCTGTCTGAGGTCAGATTTAAGTTCAGGTCTTCCTGAATCCAGGCCACCTAGGACAGTCATTTGAAAACAGGATAAAAATCCCTCTTTAGTCTCTATTCTGAAATGAATCTTATTTTTAACTGGGGGTACATCTTTAGGGAGTACTCATAGCTCTGTTTTATGCCTTGCCTCATATTGATGATCAGGGAATCATCATACAAGGTCATTTCTACAGCTCCATCTTGCATAATATTTATATATTCATGGCAAGCACTTTTTTGGAAGAAAGCCTTTAAGAAAGTGTACTACCATCATTCAAATGTTGTTCTTTTATAATCAGCAAACCATGAATGCAGTGGGATTTTGTGTTCTCTACATCTTCCAACTAGTTGTATTATATGATGAGAAAGTTGTGAAGTTTACAGAATATCCCTTGTGAAAAATCTGCCTGTTCCATACAGATACCTTGTTGACGATACCTTCAATTTATGTGTAAATTATTTTCTTGACAGCGTTCAGCAAGGCCTCATACCAGAGGTACAAGGCCTCCCTGAACCCCTTTAACATATTTAGTCTGAAAAAGATAAGTATCTGGGATCAAGATAGCTGTGTTTTCTTTCTACTGACTACTCTTCCTCTTGTATCAGCTGATAGTGTGCTCCTAATTTTTTCTTGTTTTCAAAGTCCTTTTCCATTCAACCCCTATTCTTCCCTCCCATCCAAACTCCAAAAATTTCTTTCTTGTACTGATCTCTTTTAATTCTAGTGCCTGCTTCTGTTGAGTGTTTCTAATTTTTCCTCTGTACTGTTTTATCGTTTCTTGTTGTTTGCATGTTGTCTCTTCCATTAGACTGTGAGCCCCTTGAGAACAAGGTCTATCTTTTGCATGTCTTAGTATCTGCAGGGCTTATGCCATACCTGGCAGGTGGTAGGCTCTTAATAAATGTTCGTTGACTGACACTCTCTCATCTAATTCACCTTTGATGTTCACATTCCACCCAACTCTTACCTGTGGCTCTAAGAAACTGTAATATGCACAGTATCCCCAACTTGGTAAACTATCTTGTCAGATAGGCCAAACCACATTGAAGGTGATAGATAGGACTCAAACTTGCCAGCTAATCTGGGAGATATTTACCCCAAGGATGTGAGAACTCCCTCTGGTGAATGATAACAGTTTATTCCAACAGTCATGAAGGCAGCTGAAGCAGGCATTGTGGAGGACTTAGAGCTTGGTCGGATATCGAAAATGCCAAGGTCATCCACTACATGTAGAACCATCAATGGTCAGCTAACTTTTATCTTGCAACTGGACCTTGATGCCTTTGGAAGAGAGCATGAGGCTAATGATGGGGCAACTCTGCCTCATTTAAATCTGATTCACTTACAAGTTAGGACATCACTCTGTGATGTCACTGATACTCTTTAAAAATGAAGGATGAGCAAACAGATTATTTTGATATAAATTTTATATAAATGAGGAAATAAGCATATAGGTCAATAACTATTGGATTCTTCTGGGTCACTTTTTTATTTTGATTCTAATAAATCTTAATATATTTTTCTCATGCTTTTAATATTTTCCCCTCCTTCAAATACCCTATGAATCAATACTTATATTCCTTCCCAGTTTTTTCACCTTCATTACATATTGCCTCTATGTACACTTATATTGCTTCATTTGATCTCTCAGTAGACAAGTTAAGTAGGTACTATTAATTTAAAAAAATTCTGTTTTATTTTTCCATCATCTGTACTTCCCAATCCCTCCTAGACACAATCTCAGAGTACCATCCATTACAATACATTAAAAATAAGAAGGAAAAAAGATCAGCAAAATGGACACATCAAAAATCTGCTATTCTTTTCAGTGTGTTACTCTTATGGTTGCTCACCTCTGCTAAGAGGTAGGTGGAGATTTTTTTTCCTCATATCTCCTCTTTGGATGCCAACCTTGGCCATTATAATTTTTTATTATTCTATTGTCATTTTTTTGTTACACTTATTCTTTCCATTTTCATTGTTATAGTCACTGCACATGTTGTTTTCTCTTTCCTCTTTATCAGTTCATTTAATTGTTTTCATGCTTCTCTGTATTCATCTATTTGTTGCAATGTTCCATTACACTGATGTCCTACAATGTTTCGACACCCAGATGGCACAGTGGACAAAGTGCTGGACCTGGAGTTAAAAAGAATCATCTTCCTGAGTTGCAATCTTGCCTCAGACACTTACTGGCTGTGTGACCCTGGGCATATCAATTAATCCTGCTTGCCTTAGTTTCCTCATCTGTATAAATGAACTAGAGAATGCAAACCACTGCTGTATCTTTGACAAGAAAATTCAAAATGAGGTCACAAAGAGTTGGACACACCTGAAAACAACCAAGCAGCCACAAAGATGATTTTTCAGCTTTTGTTTTCTTAGTCATAGTAAAGTTTTTTTGTTTTTTTTTTTAAATTCCATTGCTTGTGGTATTCAAGGTATTATGGGACTTTCCTATTTTTTCTGAATGTGATTGTCATTAGTTGCCTGGATGCTTAATTCACATTTCTGAACAAATTATTTTCTCCCTAATGTTGATATCAGTTACTCTAGAGATGGCTATTAGGTACAAATACTTTTTCAACTGTAAAATGAAGGAATTGGATTAGATAATTTCTAAGATCCCTTCTAGCTAGAAAATACCATGTTTCTATGGTTCAAAATAAGCAATGAAAATAAATCTGTGAACTGAAGTACAAATGGTGGGAACTGGTAGGATGAAATTTGGTTAAAGGATTTTTTTTAATTCAAGTTAACAAACATTTAAAGAGATTTTAGTGTTATTTTCAAAGAGCTTCAAATAGGTACTGATGATACAAAGACTAGAATGAAAATCCTTATCCTCAATATGTCTGCTTAAAAAAAAATTGCAGTATAATAAGGAATTTGTAGAATAAGGGTAAAATCTAATTCCCTTTGACAAAAAAAGACACCAGCCATATAAAATCATGAACAAATCCCTATTAATTTGCTTTCAAATAGTTTTTCATTGCTTATAATTGTTTCTACTCAGTGAAGTATTTAAAAGTAGTTTTCTATGTCTCTTGATTCCTTGCCTTAGTCAAGAAACATTTACAAAGAACCCACTACGTGCTAACTTGTGGTGATAGAAAGAAATGAAAAAAGATAGTGCTTTTCACAGCTCAAAGTTTTAAGAAGGAAGATCACATTCAAAGAACTATTTTTGTTCTTCTGATGCTTAAATGTCTACAATTTTGCTTTTACTTTAAATTGTACTTTAACTAGGAATTCTATGAACCTTACGCATTTTGCTAAATATTGATTGTTATATTCTCTATTACAGTTACCTTGAAAGTAAGGTGACCTGTTAGAGTCTAGATTTGTCAAATTCAAGGCATGACATCTATATTCTGTAGTACGTATTTGAGTTGGTGTCCCTTTGTCCAGTCTCTGCTATCTCCAGTCCATCCTCCACAGGGTTGTACTGGTTCCTTATCTCTACAAGGTACAAAACCAAACCAAACCCAAAGTCTGTTGTTTCATAATCAGCCTCCTACATACCATTTTTTTTTCAGTACTACCACTGCAATAGTTTCCATTCTAGTGAAGCTGACCTGCCAATTCATTTTTCTTCCCCACTCCTATTTACATAAGATTATATATCCTCTGCATCCAAAACTGTATTAGAGCAGTCAAAGTTTGTTTCTTGTTCTCACATAATGCTGGGGTGAAGGTAGGGGCAGGTTGCTGCGTTTGTGCTTTGATCTCGAAGAGGACCAAGGGGCAAAGTGTTCTGGTAGAGACTGCAGTGTCATCAGGGAAATTGCTGAGTGGATCCCAGACAAAAAGTAGATGTGTTGAATTGTATACTGCAGTGCATTGACACTGATGGGGGTGGTGATTCTGAGTGAGAAAGTTAGAAATTAGCATTCTATTTTTAAGTTTGTAAGTTTTGTCCCCCCTTTTCCTTTGTTCTGCATCTTGGAATCTTGATCTGAGAAGGCATTTATAATTCTTTTCCTCTGGCCCAATAATGCCACATTTTGGGGCGTTTTTGAAAACTGAGGATAGGTGGAAAAAATTTTTTGTCCTATGTTTTGTTCATGTGATTTAAAATCTCAAAATAAATTATATTAAGGATATTCAGAGATCATTATTTTTCTTTTCCTCATTGTGTTTGGGAGGCACTTAATAAATATTGGTGAAATTGAATTATTTCCACCTCTAGGACTATGATCTATAACAAATTCCACAACAAAATTTCCATGGAAAAATTGGGCATAATGAAATGTGTACTGTGTAATTATTACTTCACCGGTTCATAAAAGTTTTCCTTTCCTAAGATTTGCAGTGCAGATTCCTCTAGTAAAGCAGACACTCCTTTTCAAGAGGAAACACATGGGAGAATTGCCATACTTTTTTGGTAAAACTAATGAGCTAAGTATGCTATTGGTATACTTAGATTATCTCTCAAAAAAAAATTGGCAATAGAAAATTTTGAACACAAATAATCGAATAAATAGAAATATAGCCTATAAAGGATATATGTTGCTAAAAGGATAAGTATCAATTAATAAGAGGATTTAACCATCATGTCATCATTTATTTCACAATAGACCCTTTCTGTAATGATTTGAATATGTGTGCATGCATAATGTGTACGTGCTAGAAAAATTTTATGCTATGTATACAATGATGCTATGTTAGCATGTATGCAATTGTATACATTCATTTACATGATGTTTCTTTCTGAGGTAAATCATCTTTATTTCTGGCTAACTCTCAAATGATAGAGTCTTACTATTTTAGGTTTCCATGGAAACCTACCCCCAAAGCCTGTTAAGTAATTCTCTCTGTAAATAAATATTTCAATGTACAAACCATAGCTTCTGTTTATACTTGCTCCAATCTAGGTGTCTGCATTATATTTGGAGGGGGGGAGGGAGAAGTATTGTATCTAATCAGACAGTCTGAATTCAAGTCTTATTCATCCAAACAGTAAGTATCTATGATGTGCTTCCTGTGTTAACCTGTGGAGATGCAAAGACTAACACAAACGAATTCTTATCATCAGCAATTGGGGAGGGGCAGGGCACAGGGTTTTTAAAGGTACAGGAGTGGAGCAGTGTATGATAGGGCAGTAAGATAGAAGCAGATAAGTAATTACAGAATATTTTGAACTTGTAGTGGGGATGGTTAAGTTTAGGTCACCCCATATATGCAGATGTCAATTAAAAAAACTGACAAAGCTATTTATTGGGCAGTAATAACTGGGAACACAGGGAATTGCCTCAGGTAGGAGGTAAGCACTTGAGGTGAGCCTTGAAGGAAGCTAGGGATTCTAAAATGGAGCTGAGGAGAGAAATCCTGTTCCAAATCCCATTTTTTTTTCTAGATGAGAACAATGCAGCACAGGTAACAGTGCCTAAACCATTCTAAAGTCTTCTTATTCCTAGGGCTGATTTTCTTTCTATGACACCATGGATCAGATCTCCAAAGTTATTTTTGTATGCTAAGGCCATAAACTGTAACCCCAGGTATACCATTCAACTGTTCAGCAATTTTCTTACCATAATTTAGAGATGCATGGTATTTTAGAGAAATGACAAGTCATTCTTTCTAGGACTCAGTTTTCCTTCCTACAAAATGAAAACAAATACTGGAATTACCTGCCCTACCACATTGTTTTGAGGAATAAATGAGAGACTAAATGTAAAGCATTCTATAAATGTCAGTTCTAACTTGTCATATGAATAAGCACACATAGTTTGTTTTGTAACTTCGGTTCACATATTTCATACATGAAATTTGAAAGCTGGAGCTATCCATACCATATAAGTTCAAGAACTGACTTTATGATGAAAAATATATCCCAGAAAACTGGAGAAATGAAAGTATTCTGTTGAATTTTTTTTCTACTATCACACACAAATATGTATAAATATGTATTGTGTGTATAAACATACGCATATTTGTAAGTACATATATAAAGATATAGATAGATAGATAGCCATTTTAGTTATGTAGTGATATTTCTGATTTCTTTTTTTCAAACATGGCCAGCTACATCTTCTCATTAAGCATCTGGGGTACCCCCTGAGAGAGAGTAATGTGACTTTCTCTAATCCTTTCAGAATTAGTCTCCAGGCAGGTCGATTCTCCCCAATGTTAGCTACCAATGATTGGTGTTATTGCTGGCTAACATAGCATCATTAGCTTTTATAGGAAAAAAAAGTTACTTAGAAAATAAAGGGAAAAAAAAATACATTTTCCCCAATACCTAGGGACGCATTATCTATACAACCTTGGTCTCATGGCAAAATGAGTCCTTATAATGCAATTGTGGGATTGCAATAACGTGGTATTGCAATTACAGTAATGTAATAATAGTATTCTCTTTATAGTTTCCTTCAAAATGAAGTATAGCCAAAGGGTAGATAAGTCTATATATTTCTATTACTACTTCACTCTTCCAGGAGGATTCTGATATAGACTCAGCTCCTAGACTTCATGGAACTCACTCTTCTGATCTTTGTAAGCTTACAAGCATATTATTATCTTTAATTTCCTTCACCTAAAACAAAGATAAAGAGAAAAAAAGAAAAAAGAAGTTATATATAGGCCCCAGATGGCGAGAATTCAAGGTTTTGCTCCTTAAAGCATTATCTCTCTCATTATACTCTAAATAGGAAGGAGATAACTCAAGAGAAAGGGCACTGGAAGATGCCTTTTGATTATATTCCTAAAACACTATAAAAATGATGTTAGTATCATCATCATCATCATCATTAATGGAATTTACATCTTTTAAATATGTGTAATTTTAAAGTAGTTCAGACATCTAAATTCAGGATACAAGTTCATAGGAAATAAAAAGTCATTCAATTCATTCAATATTGGAAAACATATAGTGTAAACAAAATAAATACAAAGTTTTGGAAGTGGACATTAATAACCGAGGGAATTAGTCAAGGCCTTATATTGGAGTTGACCCTTGAACTGAGTCATGAAAAGAGGCAGAGATTTCAAAAGGTGGAGGTAAAGAGAGAAACTCCTCTAGGCATGGTGTATGGAGATGCTGTAGAAAAGCACTGAGATAGAAGATGAAGTGTTGTGTATGGGGAACATGAAGAAAGCCAATTTGTCTAGAATATAAAATGAGTGACGGCAAGTAATGTGGCTTCAGTCTGGAAATATAAATTGAAAGCAGATTGTAACCAGCTTTAAATGTCAAGCTGAGGAGTTTGTAGTTTATCCTAGAACCAATGAAGCTTTCTCTGAATAAAGGAGTAAAATGAGAGCTGTGTGCATGTTGGATTGGCAAGGGAGAAAGCTGAATACAGAGATGGCAATTAGGAAGCTATTCAAGTTGCCAAATATACTTCCTGGTATTTCTCTTTATCTCCCCACTCCCCCAAGTGATCATAATTGAGCTTCATTATGCAGAGATGACAAGCTAAATTTGTCAGTATGTCTTAAGATCAATTTTTGCCCTCATCATAATGTCATAATATTTTCATACTCAAGTGAAATATCATAAAGTGTTTTCTAATTTTAAATAAGCACTATCTTTACTTTTGGTAAAATGACAAATCTATAAAAGTTTTTTTTTTAAAATAGATTTCTAAATTCAAATAACCCTCATCATCACTTTAAGTTGATTTTCTGGGGCGAGTTAAAGGGAATTGTTAAAAAATAATTCACTGGATGTTCCCCCTTCAATATGTTGTACATATGTAATCCATTTTTCATAGCTGGATGATGTCATCAAAGTCCTGGATTACTTTAGAGGATATTACACTACTTGAGACTAGAACTCCAAGGCAGAAAACTTGTTGCATCTTTCTACTTGGTAGTCCAAAACACTGATACAATCTCTCCAAATTATAAGCTTACTGACTACCAGGTATTAAAAGGAAGGTTTATTAGAACAAGAGGGCAATGATAAGTGTTATAAATTCTGCAACAGAGAAATCACAACATGCTAAAGTTCAACAGTATTACACAGATTTTTAGTATTCCATAAAGTACACACTGATATTAAATTGAGTATTAGATCTGAAGTCATAGATTCAAATTCTCTCAGCAAATTATTTTTTAGTAAATAAAATCATGGGAAACTTAATTTTTCTGCATCTCACTTTCCTCATTTGTGAAATAAATGGGTTGGACAAGATGAAGTTCACTTTCATTTTCAAAGCTATGATTACATGTTTGTCAGCATTTTGTTGGTTGTTTTTCTTTTTGGGGGGGGTTTGTTTGTTTTTTTAAACTGAAGTCCTTTTTGAGTTCCACAAGGTCTATTTCACTGCCTCTACTTGGTAAGGTCTGTTTACATTTTTTTTTGCTTGACATGGTCTCCATGCTGGATTTGTCTGTTCATTGCTGTCCCCTAATAAAAGTCATTCACTGTTCTTCTGGGCTGGCATGGTCGTAAATACTGTTTTCTCCTAGTGTCTTCATTCTGTCAAAACAGCCACACTTCTTTAAAGTATCCTAAACCTTAAGAGGCAGCTGTAGCTATGAATAGTCAAATTTCCTCCTCTAGTCCCCAATATGTACAAGCCACTAGTTTCTGTATACACACAGACTCATTCATGAGCAGAGTCATTGTGTCTCCTTTAAAGATCACCTCTCTTCCCCCACTCAGTTCTCTCTAATTTGAAGCTTCATTTATGTCTTAGACTCAAGGACACTAAAAAGCTTGGATTTATTTGGACATATGATGATAGAAAATTACCTTAACCCAATAGTCCTTTTCATTTCTTGATATGGGCAGCTTTTTCTCAAAGGACTAGCCCAAACTGGTCTAAAGGAAAAGTGGAAAAGAATTCAAGTTTCGTTATGATTTACCCTTTACCAGTGATGGGAATATGCAAATCGCATAGTATTTACTGTGACAGTTAATGATCATCACTTCCTACCCCAGGTAAAGGTACATAAAATTTGATTGAGAATTAATGCTTTGTAAGCAGCAATGGTAGCTACTTAGCCAAATAAAAGTCAAAGAATGAGTCATAAAGATGAAGTATTTTTTGGTATAAATACTGTAGAAGTATAACTGCAGATGTACTAAATTAACCTGGGGAAAAAAATGTAAAGTCACAGTTCACAATCTTTGATGTGCTTAAGCATAACATCTTACATATCTGTTAAGTACCTTATCCTTCTGTGAAACACTGAAGTATCTGTAATCACTGATTAGATTATTTAATTCTTTCTATGGCCCAATGTCCATATTGCCTCAAATACATGAGAGCAGCTATCACAAATAGATTTGTTTCCTGCATTTTTCACTCTAGTCATGTGGATAATGTATACATTTCTATAGTTTTTCCATGTTTGGAATAACTGTTCCATTTTCCACAGACCTTTTCAGAAAATCATAAATCAAATGTTAGAAAGTATTTCAGAGGCTATCTATAACTCTCTCATTTTATAGATGAGGAAACAGAGACTTATGGAGGTTAAGTAAGTTGACAAAAGCTAAATAAATAGATAGAAGACAGATATATGATGGATGGATAGAGCATTTATTAAATGCTTATTGTATTCCAAAAACAATGCTAAAATTAGAAGATGCGAATATAAATAGGCAAGACAGTTGCTTCCCTCAAGGTGTTTATATTTTGTTTTATTTTTTAACAAATTCTAATATACAATTTATTTATTTTTCAGTTCTTAACATTCACTTCCACAAGAATTTGAAGTGAAAATTTTCTCCCCATCTCTCCCCACTCACTACCCCAGGACAGCAAGATCTTTTTCACTCCCTCTACTTGATATGGTCTGTTGACTTTATTTTTACTTGATATGTCCTCCATGCTGTACTTGTCTGTTCATTGCTGTCCCTTAATAAAAGATATTCTCTATTCTGTGATGGCATGGTCATAAATACTGTTTTCTCTTTGTATCTTCATTCTGTCAAGAACAGCCACACTTCTTTTAAGTATCCTAGACCTTAAGAGGCATCTGTAGCTATGAAGTCAGATTTCCACCTCTAGTCCCCAATATTCACAAGTCATTAGTTTCTGTATACACAGAGACTCATCCATGAGGACTGTCATTCTGTCTCCTCTAAAGAGCACCTCCCTTCCCCCACCCAATTCTCCCCATCTCTCCCTATCCTCCACCCCTTCCTCCAGTCTGTCCTCCTTTCTATTACCCACCCTTCTTCCATTTCCCTTACCCTCTATTTTCCTGTAGGGCAAAATAGATTTCTATACTCCATTGCCTGTATAATTTAATTTCCAGTTGCATACTAAAACAATTTTTAACATTCATTCTTAAAGTTTCATATTCTCTCCCTCCCTCCCTACCCACCGCCATTTTGAAAAAAAGCAATTCACTATAGGTCATACATGTGTAACAATGCAAAGCACTCCCTTAATAGTTATGTTGTAAAAGACTAACCACATTTCCCTCTGTCCTATCCTACTTTCATTTATTCCATTCTCTCCCTTGACCTGTCCTTCCACAATAGTGTTTGCTTCTGATTATCCCTTCCCTCAATTTGTTGTCTGTTCTATTATCTTTCCTCTCTTGTCTCCTTCCCCCTTGCCTTCCTGCAGGGTAAAATAGATTTCTGTATCCAACTGAGTGTGTATTATTGCCTCCTTAAGTCAAATCCCATGAGAGTAAGGCTCAAATATTTCCTTTAATTGCTCCCCCTTTACCTCCATTGTAAAAGTTCTTTCTTCCCTCTTTTATCTGAGATGATTTGCTATATTCTACCTCTCCCTTTCTCTTACTCCTAGTGCATTCCATTCAATAGGAGCTCACCTTGTGCCCTCTATGTGTGTGTGTGTGTGTGTGTGTGTGTATAATAATGCACATACATACACACCCATACTCACCTACATATACATATATATGTATGTATTTTCCCTCTAACTACCTTAATACTGGAAAAGGTCTCACGAATTACAAATAACACCTTTCCACGTAGAAGTGTAAATCGTCCAACTTTAATGAGTTCCTAAGGCTTCTCTTTCCTTACCTTTTCATGTTTTTCTTGATTCTTGTATTTGAAAGTCAGATTTTCTATTCTGCTCTGTTCTTTTCAAGCATTTCAAGAATGCTTGGAAGTCCTCTATTTTATTGAAATTTCATTTTTTCCCCTGAAGTAGTATACTCACTTTTGCTGGGTAAGTGATTCTTGGTTTTAATCCTATCTCCTTTGACCTCTAGAATGTCTTATTTCAAGCCCTTCAATCCCTCAGTGTAGAAACTACTAAATCCTGTGTTATCCTGATTATATTTCCACAATACTTGAATTATTTCTTTCTTGTTGCTTGTAGTATTTTCTCCTTGCCTGGAAACTCTGGCATTTTGCTACAAAATACCTAGGAGTTTTCATTCTGGGATCTTTTTCAGAAGGTGATCAGTGAACTCTTTCCATTTCTATTTTACCCTCTGATTCTAAAATACCAATGCAGTTTTCCTTGATTTCTTGGAAGATGATGTTTAGGCTCTTTTTTGATCATGGTTTTCAGGTAGGCCAATAATTTTAAAATTATCTCTCTTGGATGTATTTTCCAGGTCAGTTGTTTTTCCAATGAGATATTTCACATTGTCTTCTATTTTTTCATTCTTTTCGTTTTGTTTTATAATTTCTCGGTTTCTCATAACATCATTAGCTTTCATCTGCTCCTTTCTAATTTTTAAAGAACTATTTTCTTCAGTGAGCTTTTGTACCTTCTTTTCCATTTGGCCCATTCTGCTTTTTTAAAGCATTCTTCTTCTCGTTCAGTTTTTGAACCTCTTTTGCCATTTGGATTACTCTATTTTTAAAGGTATTATTTTCTTCAGCATCTTTTTGGACCTCCTTTAGCAAGCTATTCACTTGTTTTTCATGATTTTCTTATGTCACTCTCATTTCTCTTCCTAATTTTTCCTCCACCTCTCTTATTTGATTTTCAAAGTTCTTTTTGAGCTCTTCCATGGTCTGAGACCACTGCATAATTTTTTTGGAGGTTTTAGATGTAGAAGCCTTGACTTTTATGTCTTCCTCTGATTGTGTACATTGTTCTTCCTCATCTGAAAGGATGGAAGAAAATACCTTTTTACCAAGAAAGTAACCTTCTCTAGTCTTATTTTTTTCCCCTTTTTAGGGCATTTTTCTTGTTAGTTACTTGACTTTTGAGTCTTTTATGAAGTGGAGGTTATACTCTAAGCACCTGTAAGTTCTGTGTTCCTCCAAGGTGGCAAAATCAAGGAAGAGGAGTTTACTCTTCTCCTGGCCTGCACTCTGGTCTGTGAGCAATCACAAGCACTCTTTTTTGCCCTGAATCTGTGTGTAGGATTCCCTCTCCACAGCCACCACCAGTTCTACCACTCCAGTGCCAGTCCTCCTCCTCACCCCAGGAGGGTGATACATAATTGATTCCCAGATCAGCCGCTCAATTCCCCCAGGTTCTTTAGCCAGAGGACCCCAAAAATAGAGGGCTGCTGCTGGCCTGGGGTTGAGGCTGGGACCAGACCACATGCTGCTCTCATCCAGGTGAAAGAGCTCTCTTACTGACCTTTGAAGTTGTTTTTGGCATTTGCGGGTTGAAAAATCTGGGAACCTCAGCTGCTACCCATGATTCCACCCCCTGAAGCCTTCTCCAGTCCTGTCCCTGCATCAAAGCTAGGCTGTGCTCTGCTCTGAGCCTGTGCAATAGACCTTTCCTGTGACCCTCCCTGACTGTCTTGGGCTGGAAATCTCTTTCACTCCATCATTTTGTGGCTTCTGCTGCTCTAGTATTTGTTTGGAGTCATGGTTTGCAGGTATTTTATGGGTTATAAGGAGAGAGCTAGAGCAGGTCCATACTTCTACTCTACCATCTTGGCTCCATCTCCAGGAGTTTATATTTTAATAGGGAAAACATATGAAACAGTAGAAGTTAAGGAAATAGCCCAAGGACTGAGAGGAAAAGAAATGAAGATGATAGCAAAAGAGCAGACAAAAGGAATGTAGGGAAGGGCAAGAAATTCTATGAATGTTTTGGATTGTAGAAAGGAAAAAGCCCACCTTTCACATTCACAGCAGAGGTGGAATTTGAACTGATTCCAGAACTAGTACTTTTCCCACTAGACCACTTTTATTCCTGTAGAATCCAGCTCAAAACTTACTTCCTCTTGGAAATGTTCCCAGATTAAGTACATCTAACTAAAAACACTAATCAATATCTGTACCCAAATTACTTGTACTTTTGGTATTTCACATTGCTCTAAGGGGAAGCTATACCATTCTGTCCCTCATTCCCACCTATGTACCAAATCATAATTATATAGTTAGCACACCATTTACTGCATTATGGAGTTGTTTTTTTTTTTAAAGAATTACTGAGAACAATGTGATATGTTTTGGGATGTATACCTCAGTCAACTTAATCCCCCAATCAAGATCAACCTTTAAATCATCTGAAATACCTGTACACAACACCGAGAAAAGACAAAGCATATGTATATCAGAATTGAAATATTTGAAATTAAAACAATTAGAGTAAATGTAATCATGTCATCTTCACAGACAAATGTAGACTTCTGTGTAGTTAATGTGGTTATATGGAGAGAGCATTGTCTCTGGAGGTGAGGGACCTGGATTTAGACTTTGGTTCTCATACTTATTACCTATGTGCACTGCGGCAACATACTTAATCTTTCTGAACTCAGTTTCCTCATCTGTAAAATAAGAGACTTGGACTTCTGAGATTGCTTCCAGCTCTACTAGAGGCAACAGTGTAGCACAATGGATAAAGCATGGACCTAGAGTCAGAAAGACCTTTCCACTTTGCATCTGATACCTTGCCTGGTTTCAGCTCCAAGAAACAAGATGCCTCTCCCAATATGAGCATATTATTTCTAGCCCTGCTGTTAATTGAAGCCTTGATTGCCACCACCTCCCTCAGCCTTCTCTCTCTTCTGAAAGGCTAGAGGATGGGGAACCAAACTCCTCCCAAAGCTTTCCTTTACAGAGGGTGGAAAATAGACTCAGCTCATTCCACTTTGTATTTGCTGCCCTGTCTTTTTTCAACTCCATGGAACAAGATACCGTCATGCCAGGTATCTCCTTGTGTCCCATCTCCTTTTGCTCTGCCCCTGTTTTCCTGCCTCCTTTTGTTTGTTGTTTCCTCCTTAAATTGTAAGATCCTTGAGAGCAGGGACTATTTTTATTAATTGTATCCTCAGCTGTAATGTTAATGTAAGGTTAATGGTGGGTGGGGTAAGAATTAAACCTCTTCCCCACCCATTAATAGGCCTCAATACCTTTTGTTAATTTCTACTGAGCCACTGGGTCAGAGGGTCCTGTTCTTCTACTCTAAAAAGTGTATAAATACTCTGAGGTGAGGATTTACTTCAGGGCTTACTCATTGGAAGTGTTTGGTCAGACAAGACTCTGAGTAGCTGCTAAGGAGCCACCTGGCTTTGAAAATGCAGATGTTGGTGCTTCTCTCTCTGGTAACTATATGTATGTAATGGTTAGACAATTGCATCTGTTTGTTGATCTATGATGTATGTATTGCTTTTCATTAGACAGATGGAAGCCCTGTCTTTTGGTTTTTATTTGTATTTTCTGTGAAGTTCAGGGTACTGACTTTTCCCCCTGAACTAAGTGAATAATATATGTGCTTGATTAAAGTAGATTGTTGAACCCTCAAAAATTGCTTTCCTTTTAGAAAAGCAGATCTAAAAACCTGTACAGCAAGCCCTCTTGTGCATGCCAGGACCCTTGCTGTTACACCAGCATACAGCACAATATCTTGCACATAGCAGGCATTTATTGTATTGGATTGAAAGACCTGAATTCAAATATGGCTCAGATATTTATTGGCTGTGTAAACCTGAGAAAGTCACCTGTTCTCTGTCTGCTTCAGTTTCCTGAATTGTACAATAGAGTATCTCATAGACTTGTTGTAAGGATCAAATGAGATATTTGCAAAAGCACTTAGCACAATGCCTGGTAAGTAGTAGACACTTAATATGTATTCCTTTCTCTCCCCGCCTTCATGGAGTCATGATTGTATCTTCCTAAATGAATAGGGAGGGAAAATTCTCAGGGCACAATCCCTGGGAACATGCTTGCGTCTAGGTGAGAGCTGGTGCTCCACTGTACCTCTTTATTGGTAGAGGCCAGCTAGATGATGAAGTGGATAGAGCACCAGTGCAGGAGTCAGGAGGTCCTGAGTTCAAATCTCACCTCATATACTTGACACTCACTAGCTGTGTGACCTTGGGCAAGTCACTTAACCCCAGTTGCCTCATCCTGGGTCATCTTCAGTTATCCTGATAATATCTGGTCACTGAATTCAGATGGCTCTGGAGGAGAAGTGAGACTGGTGACCTGCACAGCCCTACCTCACTCAAAACAAAGGCAAGTGCAAGTTATGTCATTATTTCTCTGATGGAAAGGTCTTCTTTGGCAACAAAGGATGAACGCACATATTATTGGTAGAAAAGTATTAGCACCTTTTGTATTTTTGATAGCCTGCTGGCAATCAGCTTTCCCTCTTACAGAAGGAGGTCATTTCCATTACTCAGTTTTCTCTCTTTTTTTCCTTAGAAACAATCAAGTCAGTTTCATGTGTGTCTACCTCCTCATCCCCATAGTGAGTAATACCCATGACACTTCTCCCATGTATAACCTTCTCCACGTGCTCCTTCTCCTTTCTACAACTATCTTCTCAATCAGAGTCACACACACAGTCTTTAGGGATTAGGGAAGGGGAAAAAGAACAAATATGTTTTAAACACCTATTATGTGCCAGGCATTGTGCTAGGAGCTATGCAAATATCTCATTTAATCCTTATAACTCTAGGAAGCAGATGTTATTGTGATACTCTTTGCTCAGTTGAAGAAAATGAGGCAAGCATTGGTTAAGTGAATTGCTCAGAATCACACAATTGGTGTCTGATGCCTGATTTAATCTCAGTTCTTCTTGACTTCAGAGCCATTATTTCATGTACTGTGCTTGTCCTTCATTCTTGAAGAGGATCAAAATGACGTCACTCTGCTAGAATTAAGTTTCGGTGTGGTTTGACTGTGACTGATCAGACAAATACAAGGTTGGAGATCTCTACCAATGGTTAGGCACAAGTAGCTCATGTGAATACAGGCAGTGGATTCTCTAAGTTTGCACATCCTGTGTTATCTTTGAGCTGTTTCAGTTCTGCTTTGCTCACAGAGCACAGTACCTTCTCTTATGCGGACCCACCATGCCGAGGGGTCCTGTGCTAGTGTCTCCTATGTCACACAATCAATTCTTAAGCTCTTAACAGAGACATTGAGAGTGTCCTTGTATCACATTTTCTGACCACCATGTGAGCACTTGCCCTGTGGGAGGTCTTCATAAAATAGTCTTTTTGGCAAGTGTATGTTTTACATTTGAACGTGGCTGTTGATAATCACTCCATGGGCTCAGACATTTTGGGAGTGATAAAAATGCACTGAATTTATAGAAAATATGAATATGGCAAATAACATGTTAAATGTCAGTATATACATGCGCACATAAATGTAGGCATATGAGCATAGACGTCCATTTTTATTTTCACAAAGGTGTCATTTTGAGATCATGATTTATGTTATTCAATTCAATTCAACATGATTAAGCATCTATTATAGGTCCTGAACATATGAGGAGAAAAATGAAGTTGTCTTCAAAGGATGCTATGTGTCTAGGACCTTCATACATTTTTTAATTAATCTT
Organism: Bettongia penicillata ogilbyi; assembly: GCA_023548195.1. NCBI lineage: Eukaryota > Metazoa > Chordata > Mammalia > Diprotodontia > Potoroidae > Bettongia > Bettongia penicillata. Next base: position 927,422 of record JAJHZJ010000302.1, on the reverse strand, counting down.
CTAGATTCCTATTCAATCTGTTCATTAGTTCATGTTGGTATCTGCCTCCCACTCCCAAGATAGCAAGTTCATTGAAACAAAGGTAGAAAACTCCACCATACCTAGTATATTATCAAGGACACTTTGGTGACTCGGATAGTGTTTATTGAAGAGCAGTGAATAGGTTGATAGATTCTGAAGGCTATTTTCACAAAACAGGACTGATCGGGATTTGAGAAATATGTTACTGATCTTGAATCATGCTGTGTAAATGAGGACATACCAGCAGCCATCATCAAGTTTCTACCAGGTACATAAAGAACAGTAATTGCAGCTTACAAATGAAAAGACCAACAAATAGGAGAAAAACACAAATATAAAACTTGTCATTTAGAAGGGATCTTGGAAAGGCAAAAAGATAATTGGTACCACTTTCCAAAACATCCTGAGAAAGTTGACTTAAATATTCAAATCAGTGTGAAAAAACTCAGTATGTTCTATAATTTGTAACAACAATAATTACATATATGTATTATATATATTATAAAATTTAATTGATAGTGAATGAACAAGTCTCTAGTTCTAGAATGTAATAAATCAAAGTAGAATGAACAATAAAATTTTTAGCATAAATTCTTTAATTTTTCTCTGCATTTCAATTACATGAAGATGTGAAAACTGATTGTACAGCATCATTCAAATATAGACATTAATACCATGCAATACCCATTGAAAATTAAGTATTTCTAAAATAATGCTTATATCTACATGTTTTATTCAATGCAATATAGACTATAGACATGTAGTATTGAAAAAATCTATAAGATTACAAATTGCAGAGAATGTTCAGATAAGAATTGCAGAGGGAATTTACACTTTCAGGAGTTTCATCACTGAAATCTCAGGCCCAGTCTCTATGGCCTATCCCTATTTTCATCCTGAGGCAGGAATTAAACCCAAGTCTTATTTACTCAAAGCCTATCCCCTCTATCTCCTGTTTCATCTTGCTTCTTTGAAAATTATCTTTTTAAATTTAATATAAAAATGTGGAATATGTGCATATATTTATAAACATACATTTTATAAATTATTGTTAGGTTTTTGAAAATCTTGCCCTTTTGAACCTGCTGTCGGCAGGATTATTACTCTTCACATATGTATTAAGGATAAGTCCTACTTTAGAAAATTATAGATTTAAAGAAATGAATTTTTAAAATGGAGAGATATACAAACACAATACCTATTACACTACATCCCTTTGCTGTGATAAGTGTTTCAAATTATGTTTTTAAATTCACCCATATGGCAAGTTGTGTTGATTACATTTATAAATACTAATTGTCAATATTATGTGAGTCAAGTTAGAATAGCTCACCACAATTCATAAGTAAAGTTAAGAATTTTTTTTTATAGCCAGATGGCAAGATCTTGTTTTTCACCTGGAAATTCATTGAAAGTAAAGGAGCGTGATCGCCTTCGAAGGTTTGTCGTTCGGTGGGGTCTTCCATTTATTAAGTCCAGATAAATGTCGGATCTCAGAAAGCGTGTATAGCTATCTTGCTCCATGAGTCGATAAACTCTGCTTTGGGCAGCGTCAAAACTGTGGATGGTTGGTTGAGAGAGGCTCTTAAAAATTATTTCTTTGGTGTGAAAGTCAAGGTTAACCTAGATAATGGGAAGAAACTATTATAAGAAGATCAGATCTATCAATGGGCTCAATTATGAAAAGGTCAAAGGCAGTTTTTCTCTCCTTTCTTCCTCCTTTAGGTCACTTTCTAGATATTTCTCTCCTAAAACTATGTCCTATTATACCAGAGATACCAGTACAGCTTCCCAACAGGAACCCGGCTTTCATGGATCATAACCTAACTCATACAGATCACATTTCTGTTAATTTACCTATTAATTACATTGTTCAAAGGAAAAAAAAATCTGAAGGACTCTGTTTTAATAAGGATTCTCAATGTCTCAAGCCAAAAGGAAATGTAATGAGTGGTACAAAGTTGAGGCAAGCAAATAAGAGAAGATTTGCACATCCAACCTTTGATTTCCTACAAAGCATCTCATGTATAGAGGTAACAGTCTACTTGGTTATACAGCTGGCCTTTAAGAGGAAACACTGATAATGAACAGGAAATTAGGAAAGATAACCATCAGTTTCCAAGAAAAGGAAGCCAGAGACATAGAGGATATGACGTGTCAGCTAATACTTTCTGTGAGGCATAGTGACCAAATGGTCCCAGCTAGGCCAAAGAAAATATAAATGCAATACCCTATTAAGGAGTTCTGATCTTTCCAGATTACTTTCACACTCATCCTAAGTATCTTTAAATTAAGATATTAGGATGTATGTTAGCAAACGTGGTGCAATAGAGCACTGTTGAATCATCAGATTCAAATGGAATCAGAATGCATTTTAACTGACAATAAAAGCCATTCCCCCCCCCCCCCATCTATCTCAAGCTCAACATTTACTAAATGGAACTAATTTTGTCCTCAAATTCATCCTTCTTTCCAATTTCCTTGTTTCTTTACATGGCACTTTTATCCTTGTGGCCACCCAACTTCCTAGCCTGAACGTTATCCTTAACTCTTAACTGTTTCTCACCCTACATATCCATCAGTCTATAGCTCTTCTCAATTCTCCCTTGTCCCATATCTCCCAGAACTATCTCCTTTCTGTGTATTCAACCATTACTAGTTTAAGTTCCCATCATTTCTAAGTTTTGTTTTCAAGTCACTGCTGTCCCTGCCTCATTTTCCAATTTATTGTCTACCTAGCTGGCATTGTAATATCCCTAAAGCATAGGACTAATTATCACTTCACTTCCCTGTGCAATAAATTCCATCTCTTGCATCAAATACTTCTCTTTAAGTGGCTTAAAACTTTCACAACCTTGGTCATATGCACACAAATACATATATACATACACACATGTGTATATGCATGATATAGGCATATTTACATATGTGTATGTATATAGACACAGATATACAAATATGTATTCCAGTTTCCTTATACTATATTCTTTGAGTCCAGTGCATTTCTCAAAGATGACATATCTCTTAAATTTCTGCTCTGTACACTCTCCAAAATTTCAAATGAATTCCTATCTCACCTCTTCATCTTTTGAAATCTCTAATTTCCTTCAAAGCTCCACTCATATGTCCCCTCTTGAGTGAGCACTTTCTTCCTGATCCCAGCTGTTTTTAACCCCTTTTTTGTATATGTTATATACTTCACTTATATTTACTTTGACTATACAGTACATGTATTTTAATTCTACTTTAAAACTTTCTTACCATTCATATGAAATTGACTAATGATAAATGCTTTGTGACTTGCCTATATTTTTCTTTTCAAACAGGGAAAGTAGGAGAAAGTATTAATCATAGAGTACAAACCTTTTCTTTATGGATGTCAGGATAAAAAGCTTTCTCCTCCCCATGCCACCCCCAAAAAAGTAAAGACTTTTATAAACTTCTCAGTAACAGAGAATACTGGGCATTTGGTCCTCCATTTGTTTTTTCCTATACTAAAACCATGGGGCAGATAGCTATCATAATTTGATGAGGAGAATAGGTGAAAGTGAGTCCTACTACCTATCCTCTTTAATGCTTTTTTCTATGAATATGGTCAGTGGAGGGAGGGAGGTGATTATAATAATAGCTAGTGTTGTATATACTTTCAGGTTTGCAAAGCACCTTACAAATATTTTCTCATTTGATCCTCAAAACAACTTTGGGAGATAGGTGCTACTGTTACTTTCCCCATCCTCTTTACATAGGAAGAAAAAAGGCAGAAAGAAATTAAGTGATTTGACCAAGGTCACACATTTAGAATCTGAAGGTAAATTTGAACTTAGATCCTCCTGACTCCAGGTTCAGTGTTCAATCCACTGTGCCACCTAGGTATGCCTGGTGGGGAAAATAGACCCACACAAAGCTTACGGTCCCTTTCTTCAGCACTATGTCCAATTCTAACTTCTAATCTCTGACAGGCATTGTTTCAAAATTGTGATATTTATAGGCACATAATACACACACGCAAATATATAGTCACTTTATAGTAAAATATATATATGTATATATATATACATATATATACATATATATGTATATATATACAGAATTGTCCTGTATATACAAATATATGAGGCTCTTGCCATCCCTATGCCAGCTCTTGTAGAGGATATTTCTACATCAAATGAGAAGTCAAATTCTTAATTTCTATGATTCCATTGAATTTTCAACATAAAACTAAGTAGGAAATCGAAGATACCAATAAGTCTGATATACTGGAAGTAAATCAGAACATCTTTGTCTGTATACATGACTGGGAGAAATTCAGTTCCAAAAGACTTGTTTGGAAAATAAAAACAACTAAGAATGGGAAAATGTAAACTTCATTCTCAAGTTACATGTACCTTGCCCAAACTGTCTGTTCATCTGTCAGTCTATCTATCTCTCTGTTATCTATGTTATATCTCTCTATATAGCTACAGCCATCTAAGCCTTTAGATTGATATAGATGTGTATCTATCTGTCCATTCATCTATCTCTATCTCTAAAGACAGACAGACATATATATGTAGATAGATGCATACACATATATTTACATACATATGTAAATATTGATAGAGCAAGTTAATTTAAACTCTAGCTATATAGGAAGAGGATATGTGCAATGTATATATATATGTGTGTATATATACACTTATATGTATATATATTCACGCACAAACATATATCTGCATGTGTATATGTGTGTATATGTATAGTGATGTCTTCATATATACATATATCTATGGCATAGTATCATATTTAATTAAGAAATGCAGGGCTGAGGAAACTCCTTATGCTTGCATAGATCAAAACCTAATCTGTAACATCAAGTCTAAGAGAGCTCATTGTGCTATAGAACATTTAAATATTTGTGGCTACCTAGGTGGTATGCATGAGGCACGAGTTAAAACTAGATCTTCTATCCCTTAAGGCTAGACACTGCTATATTGCCTCATATGTTTATATTCTTGTTGGGATATATATATATATATATATATATATCTATGTAGATATAGATATGATGTATATATCTATATCTATGTAGATATAGATATGATGTACATATCTATATCTACATAGATATATATCTGTATCCATCTTTATATATATCTATCTATATACACACATATATTTGGATGAAGATATATATGTTTAGCATGTATTTATTTACCTATGTACTTCCTGAAAATATTAATATATTACCACTATTCATCTACCATAATTCTGAACTTTGAAATGGAATGTATGATGGCTCTATGTATTAATTTTTACCAAGTGGATTTTCTATGATGCAACTTTTATTAAGTTCTTTTAGATTTGCTTGACCTTTCTCCCTCTTTCAATTCTTTTCTATTTCTCTTTTTTTTTTTTTTACTATACCTCCTGTGGAGCATCATTCTGTATGAATTTCTCATATATTGCTTGTGCTTTATGGAAGAGTTGATGGGGTTCTTGGCTTTTCTTGAAATCCTCACAGGCTGCCCAAAATTCAATGTTTTCTTCACTGAATTCAGTTTTAAGGAATCTGGTAAAAGCATCAAATCCATCTACCAATAAAGAAAAAGAATTGAAAGCGACAAAGGATGTATCTTTAAAAGATTAAAGCCATCTAAGAGTTTTCATGTTCGACATTAGGAAATAACCACAAAAACTGATAAGACAGATATTTTCTCCAGTCCAATGTGATTAGGAATGATGCATTTGAAAGAACTGTGCTTTTTGATACTAGAGGAAATCTGATAATTTTTTTGATAAATTAAAAAAGAAAAGCAGTCTATTGAATTTAAGTTCAATTTCTGACTACTCTCCTCAGCAGCACTTCATTAAGGTACATTACAAAACACACTTTTTTCTGCAGACAACAATGAAAAGTTGATTATCCTAAGTAATGGGGAAAGATACAATTTAAAAAATTGTCTCCTCATATTTTGATTTTATGCTTATACAGTTTCAAGTTACCAAATTCCCAGAACCCCATTTGACTCATCATAAAATGGGAATCATAATACATATACACAAATCCACTTACATATAAGTACCTACATGAAATTATATGATATATGGTAATTTATCATATGTATTATAAAAGACTGTAAGACTTAAGAGATGAGATTATAAAATAATGTAAAATGTAATGCATAACAACCAAAGCTAATCCACACACACATATTTGTGTGTTCACACATATGTTCAATATGAGACAATTGCATAACTAGACAGAATATTAATGAATGAAAGTGATAGCATCTAGACAACTCTCTCTTATCACAATCAGATAGGGATCCTACAATATATTTGGGATAAAATGAGCAAGAAATTCACATGATGAGGTTTTGAGGTACTACCATTCATGACCATAGAGTGGATGCAAACACGAATGAAATGAACGTTATACAGTAATGCCAAACCTATCCACATTAAAGGAAATGATATTCTTACTATACTCAGAGTCAATAAGATGGTATCTTTAATACTCTGATTTTTAGAAGCATATTTTTGAAGGCTTTTAAGTTATAGGACATTCAGAAAAGCATGACCAAAATGATAAAAGTTCTTGAAGTCTTTTCAAAAGCCCATTCACCAAACATTGATTAAGTACCCATTGTGCAAAAAGAACACTGTGCATTAGATAAAATTCAATTTTATATAAAATACTTGTATGGCCATCAGTCTGTTATTAGAGGTATTGAATAGATACTATATGGGATATTGGTGTTTAATGAGGGAAAGGAAACTACTTTATATCTAGGATACTCCAGAACATGGTGAATCCATTAAATGAAACCTAGTTGCTCACTGAAATACAGCTTCCTCTGAAATAATACTAAGCACTATAAATAAGTGGTCATTTACACTTTGAGTTCAATGAAGAACATTCCCTTTTTAGATCCATTTATGGCATTATACTTTTTCTCCTGTTGCGTTTGGTGATTATTTTCCAAAGTTATATTTATTTAGTATTTTACTTAGAAAGATATTCCTACATATATTTATGTGTATGTATGTAAATATATGCATATACATGTATGTGTGTATATATGTGTGTATACATACATATCCTAGTGAGTATTGAACTTTGAGATGAAAGAATACAGACTTTAAGAATTAAAACCGAGTCCCAAAATTGTTTGTAAGAGAATCTGATGTATAGTTCAGTATTTTTTTTTTCAATTGCAAGTTATAGGGACAAATGTCCTTAGCCAGGAGGAGGGGAAACAGCATTAGACAACTTTTCTTGGAGATCTACCAAAGGGTTGTCCTTCTCCTTCTCTGTAGCTGTTAAAATCCACCCAGAAGAGAAATTCACACATTCAAATTACCATGCTGATCTTTGCAACGGACTTGAGTACACCTTATCCCCGGCTTAGGTCTAAATATGAAAATAGGAAATTGTGAGATTATCTCCTGTTGTGTAATGCATTGGGGAAGGCTGCAATGTATTTTGAGAAGAAGGAAGCTACATTGGCTTTAAGTTAGCTTGCTCATATATCACGCTTATTAACCAACTCTCAAGAAAGGTAAATTATTCCCCAAGTGATTTAACAAGTAAATTCCAAGATACTGAAAAGGATTACTTCGTCACTTCTAGGTGAAACTAATTTGCTTTGTTATGTGGACAGCACCCAGTCGTAATTCATGGAACACATTGTCATCCAATCTGCATGGTCTCTAAGCTATTATGAGCTTCAGAAAAATACCACTCTAGAAAGAAATAGCATTTATGAAGGACCACTTGGAATTATAGAAAAAATTCTCAAAATTTGTTTTTAGGAAGCAAATAAAAAAAAATCCTGTAGATAGATAACCATGAAGAAGACATAGGCTCTCATTTGAAACAACTATGGTAGATGGGAGAACCCAAGTATTATTAATGCAACAGTGGAGGGTGGAGGAGGGAATCTGGACCGATAATATCATTGCAGTCAAGAGCTCCCAGTGAGGAAAATCCTTGTACCAAATTCAGATGCACAGTTATTATGTGATATCTAGCCTTACAGAGTTGCTTGGGCATGCTAAGAATAAAATAACTTGACCTAGGTTCACGCAACCAGCATGTGTTAGGGCCAGCATTGACTAGAACCCATATCTTTATTGACCTCACTTCTGGTTCTCTATCTATTCATCAGGCTCCAGTAGTCTGTAACATCTAGAACTATATTTTATATAGTCAGTCTGTGTTAATTGAATGAAATCGTTTTTGAGGTATTATATAATTCCAACAAGTTGAATAGATCCAAAAAAGTGTCACTTGAACAATCCTTCAACAGTAAAATTGGGTGCTTAAAGAGAAGCTCTGTTATTTTAGGTATATAATATTATTGGACTTCAAAAGAAATATGCCCAGCTGAAGGAGGTCCTTTGGATGTTTATTACCTCCTCTTCCCTTCCTATTCCTACTCCCCACTACCCTAGGTTTCATTAGCCACTGTTGGTTACTGCATTGAGTTTTGCACTGTGATGCAATCATCATTGCCCTAAAGCAGTAACTTACTAAATGGTACTTCAGAGGTCTGCGAAAATTAATGCAGCTGCCAGAAGAGCCTGCCATAGCCCAGAACTAGTTTTTACCCAGGGAGATGCTCAATGTGTCATACAAATTTGAAATATATGTAATTGTATTTTTCTAAATTGAAATTTGGGCATCTGTTGTTTCAATTTCTTATGCCAAGGAAATGAGTCAGGAGACTCTGCAGGGCCACTCAGTTCACTAATCACCAGATTACAGTGTTGTTACTCTAAGATTTGAATAAGAGCTTTGACCCTGCCATGGAGTAGAACAGGTTCTTCTGACCTAACAATCCCTTTATGTACACCATTTATAGTTTCACCTAAATTTTATTTTTTTTAAGTTTACAGATAGATTTGTAGTGTACAGTTCACCATGAAGAAGGCCAATTCATGATCATAGTTTTGCTGGAACATTGAAGTGCTGGATATTAGATAAAATAAGAAACTAGAAACGAGAAAAATGCAATATATTAAAGCCAGAAGGTTAAAAGTTTAAGGAGCACTCATCCTCTGTAAGAGAAGATCATGGACTTCTTTTCCTAAGCAACACTAATCTTAATGAAAAGTGGGTGATAATAATTCCCGGTATATCAAGTGATCTATTTTGTTTTGTTTTCACTCCCCTTTCTTATCAAAGAACAATTTACATATTCTGTTTATGTTCTCTCTACAATTTTTTTTTTCAGAATTAAGCTAAGGAAAATCAATCTAAGTTGGTATACAGTTCAAAAGAGGAAATAGAAGGAAAAGGAATAGGGACACTTCTGGAATGAAAGGGAGCTGACCAATAACAATGGGCTTAAGTCTTGGTTATTTCACTTAAGAGGTTATGCAACCTTGGTCAAATCACTTAAGTTTTGTGAAGATGTTTCTTCATCTGCAAAAAAAAAAAACGGAATAATTGTACAACTTAACTGAGAGCTTTGCTATGAGGGTAAATTTGGTCTTCCCCATAAAATGCTATGTAAGTATAAGTTATCCTTTCAGCAAGTCAATAAAACGTATTAGGTCAGTAGGGTCAAACTCAAATAGGAATGGACCTGTAAAACATGCAGTTGCACATTAACTTAGAAAACCAAATATTAACATTATGTATGTTCTATTGTATTTTTGCTTATTTTGTTAAATATTTCCAATTATATTTTAATTTGGTTCAGGCTGTACTCTGAAGTATTGTGGGTCATGTGTTTGATACCTCTGCACTAGAAAATCTTTTTTGTGTTACTTTTACTTCACATAATGCAAACTATATTTAATGCAACTAAAGTTCTTTTCTGATGCCTCTGACTAGGGTCTTAAATCATATCCTCGTAGCACAATCTCTATCAATTCCTATAATAATGGAAATGAGAATAACTCAGTTCAAAGAGCTAAAGCTTAAATTTATTTTCATTCATATATACAATGAAACTAATGATGATTAAATAGCCTACCTCCCAGGTTTGTTTGGAAGAAAGATAGGTTCAAAAGATAATGGCATCACAGAGCTAGAAGGGGACCTTACTAAGCATCTTGTACATATACCTCATTTTACAGATGAGGAAACTGAGACCCAGAAAGGTTAAATGTATCTCCAACTGACTCTTGAATATCTCAAACTGGATGTTGAACAGTTATCTCAAAAATCTAGATGTATAAATCATAACTCATAAATCATAACCCCTCCCCAGGTCCCCATCTATAATTTGCCCTTTAGAACATCTCAATCCATCAATCGATTAACATTTAGTAAGTGCTTGCTTTCACTGTCAATGATGCAGCCTTCTTTCCAGTCACTCAGCCAATAAGCCAATGACCTTGGAGTCATCCAAGTCTGCTCACTCTTACTCCATCTATTTCATACATTGACAAATCTGGTCATTCCTCCTTTTACATCTTTCATTCAAGCCCCTTTCTTTCTATTCATATAGCTACAGCCCCAGTTCAGGGTCTTATCACCTCTTGATTACTACAATTACTTTCTAACAGCTCTCTCTACCTCAAATCTCTTCCCATTTCAATCCATCACTTACTGAATTTCCAACGGTTTTTTTTCCCCCAAAATGTAGGTTTGATTCGGTTACCTCTCTACTCAGTGAGTACTAGTGACTCCATATTACTGCCATAATGAAATGTAAATTCCTCTACTGGACATTTATAGTCCTTCATAATCTGAATCTTTCCTACCTTTCCTGGCCTCCAATACTTTCCTCTCCATCATGTGTTCTATCATCCAGCTACACTGACCCACTTGCATTTCTTTGAATGTGATGTTCTAACATTTTATATAAGTAACTTTGCACAAACTGTCTCCTATGTTGGAAATGCTTTCCCTCACATCCTCTGCCTTTTAGTTTTCCTGGTGCCCTTTAAGACACAGCTTAAATCTTGTCTCCTGTAGTCAATCGTCAATCTTTTGTTTTATCCCTCCCCCATCCAACTTCCAATGCCTTCCCTTTATAGATTGCCTTCACCTACTATATATGTAACTTGAAGATTCCTAGCTATTTACAGCTATTTACATGCTACACACACACACATATAAACCATTACGTTGTTAGTTTCTAGGATGCAGCAACTATTTTTGCCTTTGTGTCCCTAGTGCTTAATATAGTACCTGGTAAGTGCATGGCAGGTAGGTGGCAGAGTGGACAAAATGCTGGGCCTAGACCAAGGAAGACTTATTTTCTTGAGTTCACTCTGTGACTGTGGGCAATTCACTTAAACCTGTTTGCCTCAGTTTCCTCATCTGTAAAATGAACTGGAGAAGTAAATGTCAAACCATCCCAGTATCTTTGCCAAGAAAACCCAATTTGGAGTCACAAAGTGTCAGACATGACTGAAAAATGACTGAACAGCAACTGCTAAATGCCTGTTGACTTTTTAATTTGCCTAAGATTACAAAGATAAGAAGTGATAGAAAGAGAATTTTTAACCCAGATTGCCTAATTATAGAGTCAGGATTCTTAGTGTTCATCTAGCAAACAGAAGACCTATGATTTTTTCAGTTTGAGGTAATAAAAGTGTTCCTGATGTAGATACTTCCTTCATCAATGGAGATTTTAAACTCAATCCAGATTCAAACCTGTCTCTGACCTAAATCATATGTTCTAGGGAATTGCCTAAGTATATAGAAGTTAAATTATTTTTTTTCAGGTTCACAGAGTCAATAATGTCAAAGGTAGAATTTTAATGCATATTTTCCACTAGCACTGTCCAGTTAACAAGAATTTAATGTTAAACACTGTGGAACAAACACAAAAGCACTTTCTACTCAAGGAGCTCACATTCCAATGGGAGAGACTACATGCAAACAAGAATATACAAATGTATGAATATGTAAGAATATACATATATATTTAGAACATAAATATGTATATACACACATATGTGTGTATGTATGTGTGTGGTGTGTGTACAGGTAATCTCAGAGGGAGGCTACTAGTTTTCCCTCAGACAAAAATGGGAAAAGGAAAAACTTATTGCAGAATTTCTTATGTGTTAACATTATAAATAAAATGAGGCATTCAGATTATATTATCTTGAAAATACATTAAAATAACAATTTTTCATGATGCTTTACTCATTTGCTTATTTGCTGGATAGAGAAAGAGAAAGGAGGTTACTTTGAATTTAGGCAATTTGGTTTCTTTTTAGAAGTAAGTTTGGTGGGAGAAGGAATTTAAAACTAATAATAAGAACAAATTATTTTTATGTTTATTGAACATGTTTTATCATCAGTCCCAAAAAAACTCAAATGAATTTATAATCTAAGCAGTTTGCATATTCTAACACCATAGATCTTACCTCCCTTTGAGGGAGTAATCTCCCTTTGAGATTACCTCCAGTTTTTCTAGTGTGTATTTTGTATATATTTGTACGCTGTTTCTCCATTAGAAACTTCACATCCCCAGTGTTTAGCACAATTCCTGCACACAGTAGTCACTTAATAAATGTGTGTTGGCTTGGCTTCTATGGTTGCCCATACAATGTGATTCATATGTATGTCTTTCTATTTATCCCACATTGAGCTGGGGGAGCTCTTCAATTTCTCCTCATATTCCGGTGACTCCAGTAGAGACCTTGGACTCCTCTATCTCTTTTTCCTCAAATAAATTATCAGTTCTAATAATCTATATAAAAAAGGAATGCAGATTACCGGTATTTTATCATCTAATTGACGAGTTAGAGTAACTTAGAAAACAAAGATGAATTTTCTTAGCTTGTTCCCTTTTTAAACATTTCTAACACTTTCAGTACTTCCCTCTTTTCTTGTTATTGCATAACCTTTTCTATAGTGTATATCATCCCCACCCCTACTTACTGTCAGCCACTGTTTCCTTGCTAATCATTCTAGTAATCTCATCTATCTATTTCCACCCTTAAGTAATATTCTCTATTTCCTCTAAATTGTCCTTTAAATCTTGTAACTTTTTTAATATGGAAGATTGATGTCTGAGAGAGAAGTTAACACACTTTTGAAAGTCAGTGTTTCATTTTTATTAACACAGTTTTATAAACTCCAACTAATTTCATTGAATACCCTTGTATGATTAAGACTGCTCACTAAAATCCTGGTGCCGGTTTAAAAGGAATTTCTAGCATTATAACTGGGAAATCCACTTCACGAAAGGAGTCATCTCATTATTCAAGGCAGAACAGTTTTTAATTATTTCTTGTTACCTTTTTTCATATTTATGGAAAAAAGGTGACATCAATATTGCTACCATCATGATGTACTTTAAATGGAAGGGAATGCTTAAAAGTAATAAATCAAAACTTCATTTCAGCACTCAACAGTATTCTTTTTAGTCTCCACAGTAGATCCGAAACTCACAGTGCTCCAAATGACCCATCATATTTAACTTAGATAACTGCCTTGTCTGTTTAATTACACACGTACTTTGCATCATTTTCCATTATGGAATAATAGTCTTTAGTTAGAAAAAAATTGCTACTAACCTTTATGGGAAAGTAGTTTATCAAAGGATTCACCCCATTTCACTGCTTCTTCAGGGGAGACACTGTTGAAAAAGTGAAATGCTTTTTGAAGAAATGCACATTTTGTAGCCTTATGGTGATTCACTTAACATATGCTATCTGCTAGAGAACTCTCTTTGTTTTGTTTTGGAAGGTGTCTGATTAAATTACTTTATAATGGAAGCCCTCTTTCCACTGGAATCCTCAAAAACATTTGGTCTAATTTCTTTTGACACTTTGTAACATAATGCAATCTTTCAAATTAAAAAATCCTATGCAATATTTTTTAAGGGTTGTTTGCCTTATTGGAGTCTCTGAGGAGCAATTAACCAGGAGCAAGACTGATCAGCAAATAAACTGGGTCATCTACCTTTTGAAATGACCCCTAAATAAGCGACATTTTTGCTTGGCAAGTTAGGTAGTATGGTCTTTGAAGTGGTTACCACAATATACTGCGTCTTTGTGAGTTAGATTTTTTTTTTTGATAAGGGGAGAGGAAGTTGCTTAGTAGACTCAGAAAAATGACAAATTATTACAAATATCTTTACATTTTTATTTTTAATTTGAACTAGCAAAGATTTTAATTTCTTCATATTAAAATGTTTTGAAAGATTATGACAATTAGAGAATTAAGTACATTAGTTTTTCTAATTAACATATTAAAATATAGAGGTTATAATTCTATGAAATAGAATGCCTTTTATTGATATAATTTTAAAAACTAAAGAATAACAGGTCCATTTTGACTCTCATTATATTTTTCACAAAAGTTTAGTAAAACTTAAAGCTAGCAAGAAACCCATGTTTTTAAATACCTGTTGCTAAAAGTAAGAACAAAATGTGCAAACATTTGAAGACAGATGACTTCCTTTTTAGTTATTATACTGAACCATGACATGTTATTTCTTTCAAAAGTTTTAAAAAATCAAAAGGCTTAAATCAAAATATTGGAAAGCTATGTTAGGTTTAAATGTCAACTAATGATGTTAATTTAATTCCAAAAAACTTTGTTTTCTGATAGTTTACTTTTCTGGTTGCATTTAAAAAATATTTATAACTTATAGAAATAATCTCTATGCACATTCCTACTCTTTCCCCAATAAAACAAAATTGTACAGTAACTAAAAAAGTCTGAAATCCTTAATTTTTTATTTAAAAATATAGTAGACATATAATATCAATGTTAGCTCAAAAGCACTTTTGGATTGGACTTAAGAACAAAAATGTTCACCTTGAGCCTTTGGCCAAGTTCTCGGATCTACCAGGGTTGACATCTTCATGGAATTCAGGTTTCTGCAGGAGAAGACTCAGTCTATTTCTCTTTTCTTTGCCTCTGTAATAGAGTATGAGCTGCTTCAAAAAAATGAATAACAATTGTCAAATCTCACTTTCTATCTAATAATGCACTTAGGGATCATCGCCTCCTCCATTCATGATGTTTTTTTCATACTCCAAATAAAAATGTATCTCTCAGCTGATACATTTCTAAATCCTAAGAACCATATTCTTTTTAATTCTTGACAAAATCAAGCAAAATAATCAGTGAAAAAACAAGATCACACTAATAGTAATAAAAGCAGTAAAATCCAGTTTACCAAGAAGGATATCATCTTTTCACTTGACAAATATGAGGGAGGGGAACGTGACCCCATTCCCCATTAATGTTCATTCTGTAAATTTCATGGAATCGTGTTTCACTGAATGTTTTGTTTTAGAGCCCTTTACGTGCCACTTGCTTTTTCAACATTTTCATAAAATATTAATATTCCCTTCATGTAAGAATATTGTATCCTATCATCACATAACAAAGTCACAGCTACACATTTCAAATAAGAATATTTTACTATGATGATGTTCTAAATTCCTATTTACCAATTCTCTAAAAAAATATACATTACCTGTTTTTTATGTCTTTGTTTAATGTTTCTTTCCCTATTGCATGAATCACCTTGTAGAAAGTTTTTTCCTTTGGATCTGACATATTTAGTTGAGAAAAGAAAACCAATGGTTTCTCCATCTTCTTTCCACAAAGTTAAAAGACTTCTCAGTTGGATGCTGAAAAAGTTTGCTTGCAGAATCTGAATCCTTCATTGTTATACATGGAGATCACAAAACTGTTTACAACCACAAAATTCCAAAAAGAAGAAAAAGTTAGAAGCCGTGCTCAGCTCTTCTACAAACATGTATCACTGAGGAATTGAAATACAATTTTGCTCTGGGTTGTTTAAGGAAATGATATTACTCATTTACAAAATGGTTGTTGGCCACTAAGATAAAGAGTACAGTTACCACAGTGCAACTTCTGCTTGGTATTTTCACAATCGAAATGAGCCTTTGAGCCCAAACTAACACAGTCATTTCCGACAGGAACTTTTCTTTATATACAATATTCTATGTCTTTTCAAGTATGAATTTAGAGCAGAATCCTGAATTAGCTGGTAAGAGATAAGTTTTGAATTTTTAATACTTTTTTTTCCTATTCTTAAACATTCATATATACTGCCCTTACAAACTGTCAAACTTGAAGTCTTGGGATACTGAAATATAATGCAAGCAACAAAAAGATAAAAAAATTAAATGTAGGAATATTACATTATAGAATATTGCTAGCAAGAACCTCAGACAATATCTTATCTAATTCCTCATTCTCCAGATGAAGAACATGGGAGGGAAAGTACTGACCAAGGTCATATTTCTCATCAGTGCTCGTGCTCTTAGAAATAAAACCTGGTACTATAAAATTGATTTGGATAGGAATTTGCAGATTCAACTGACTTTTCTTCCCAAGCAGCAACTCTTAAGGTCTTTTAGGAAAAGACCAGTAATCACTTAGCTGAAACACACAATAAAAGAAACATAAATTTGTCATGGATGTCTATGGGAAGGCTAAATATTTAAAAAGACAGGAAGAATATGATACTTCGTGAAATATCCTAGCTTATATCAGTTTGATGAATATTGATTGAAATTTGACTTCTATACCCTAATAACTCTAAAGATAAAGACATACAAACATTCATGACTATAATATGAAAGTATTTTACAAATTTGCACATATCTTGGAGTCCCAATGGACTTTTTTTTTACATGAAGTCATATGGGCTACCAGATCCAAACTATGTAGATAAGAAAGAAGATGGTACATAGTGAAGAACTGTTATGTATCTGTCGCTAGCCCACCAGCTGAAAGAGAATGGAGGATTGTGTGGCCAGTACAATGGAGTGAGGAATAAAGGGGTTTTCTAGGCTCTGATATGAGCACAAGAAAAAGGAGTGCAAGAACGAGCAACTACTAATCAAACAAAGGGACTCGGAATAAGGCCTTATCCGTATGCCTCCCAGGATTATTTTTTGTTTAGTCAGGGAAAACTTTGGTCTTGCCAACGTTTTTGTGCCATGCTCATCAGCACCCCACCTTTGTTTCTGCTAATAGGGGGATAAATTTTGTATTTCATCCATGATCAGAACCGAGTCATCCTTTTAAGGAGAGGTTACATTTGAATCCTATTTTCTTTTTTTTTCTTTTTTTTTTTAGGGTTGGCCTCTGCATTGGTGGTGGTTCAGTGGTAGAATTCTGACCTGCCATGTGGGAGGCCCTGGTTTGATTCCTGGTCAATGCAAGTAATGTTTTGGGCAGCTGGGTGGTGCAGTGGTTAGAGTACCAGTGCAGAAGTCAGGAGGACCTGAGTTCAAATCTTACCTTAGACACTTGGCACTCACTAGCTGTGTGACCTTGAGCAAGTCACTTAACCCCAATTGCCTCATCCTGGTCATCTCTCATCATCCTGATGAATATCTGGTCACTGGATTCAGATGGCTCTGGAGGAGAAGTGAGGTTGGTGAGATCATCTTAGTGAAATGTGTATGTATTTGTATATATGTATGTATGTATGCATAATTATGTGTATATGTATGTATAATTTCCTTTGTGGCTTCTAGTATTGAAGACTATGGCTATTTGAATGGTAGTATAAACTATACTAGCAAAATAAACATGTCTGTAGTATGTGTATATTATATGTCTATCTTAGTGTTTATTGAATTATAGAATCATAAAATGATACATTGAATAATTAATTTTCAAAGTAGCAAGTTTTCTTTTGCAATACAAAGTCTATTTAATCCAGAAAAAAATACACTTCCACAATTTAGTTGAATTTATTTTTTTTTTCATTTTTTGGTCCAATTTTGCCTTTAAATGAAACATTTTTTTTTACATTTTGCCAAATCAGAATTTGAACTTTTAATAATAAAAGTGGTATGTAGCATTTTTATGGCTGTGTAAACATGTTAAATAAGGTCCTTTGGAGGCAGGAGGTGGTTCAGTGGATAGAGTATTGGTCCTGGAGTCAAGAAGACCTAGGTCCAAATCCAGCCTCAGCCACTTCCAAGCTGTGTGATCCTTTCCAAGTCACTTAATCTCTGATTGCCTGACAAAATGGATCCACTGGAGAAGGAAAGGTCAAACCACTGCAGTATTTTGCCCAAGAAGACCCTTAATGGGGTCATAAAGGGTCAGACATGACTGAATTGACTGAACAATAAGAAACTTCTTGAGGACAGGGATGGTTTCATGTTTTGTCTTTGTATCTCCAGCATATAACACAGTGTTCGGTACATAGTAAGAGTTTAATAAACCTTATTGATTGACAAATGGCATTAAAGGTTCCTCAGCTATACATTTCATTTCGATTTCTTTATTATTATTTCAAACCAAGCCTGGAACAGGGGTGGGGAGCCTGTGACCTTGAAGCCACATGTGGTCCTCTAGGTCTGTAAGTCCATCCCTTTGACTGAATTCAGACTTCAGGGGGCTGCACTTGAGGACCTGGAGGGCACCATGTTGTCTTGAGATCTCAAATTTCCTATCCTCGTTTCAGGGGATAAAAATTACTCTTATAATATCCTCATAAGTTTATGCCTCAATCCTCTTCTCTACCACAGACTCTTTTTTAGTTGCACGTATTTTCATATTCTAAAAATGAGGGTAATGTCTAGGACCTTCTCACACTGAATAACTCACCAGGTCACCTGCCTCACCTATCATAGGCAGGTCAGATGATCTGGGATTGTTGGCTAGATTTCAGATCTCCGAACTTGTATGAGGAAAGTTACATCTTTATTTCAATATTGGCTTACTTTTTTAGTATTTTCCCCCAGTTATATGTAAAAATAATTCTTAACATTCATCTTTAAAATTTTGAGTTCCAGATTTTCTCCCTTCCCCCCATCCCCACTCACTGAGAAGGCAAGCAATTCAATATAGGTCGTACATGTGTAGTCATGCAAAACATTTCCATAAAAGTCAGGTTGTGAAAGAAAATGGACAAAAATAACTCAAGAAAAATATAGCTAAAAAGTATGTTTCAATCTGTATTCAGACTAATTGATTCACTTCAATTTTTATTTTATGCATTTAAAATCATTACTTTGGAAAGGGCCTTTCCCAAGTTGCCAAAGGGATACACACACATGCACAAAAACACAGACACAGACACACCTACCTAATTTTCCATATGATTTCCATGACTTCTACTTTAACAGTAATTCCTCCTTATGTGATAATGGGACCGTAATTATAAGATTCATTCATTTAATACAAGTCAAATTGATCAGTAATTTTGAGAGTGGGAGGGGAACCTGAGGGCAAGAAGTAATCTCTGTGAGTCCATATTTTGAATATGGTGGGTATGTTGACAAGAGACAATATGACAGTTTTGACATATTTTGACAATATAACATATATGTCATATCTTCTTTCCAGAGGATCTGGATTTATCTGATATATACTGGATTTTTGACCCTGGGCAAGTCACCTAATCTCTCAGTGACCCAGGTAACTTTTAAAGTTTATAAATTGTAGATTAGTAACCCACTATCTCCTGTGGAAATTTGAATTTTCCCACTGAGAATTCCTTTCATCACAAATCATAGTTTCAGATCAAAAACAAAAAAAGAAAAAAGCTTGTTGAATTTAAGAACTATCCTGAGAGCTGAATGATGAAGTAATCTCGAGGATAATTAGAACTTCAATTTATGTTGCCTATATCAAAATAAGCACCCAGAAATGCGTTCAGAAATAAGTAGATGGGTAATCCATTATTAGTGTCAATATGTGTTATGTTCAAAAGTAATGTCAACTGAGGCAGCAGTCCTAAATCCCATTTATTTGAATTTTCTTAAGGATTTTGGAAGCTAGTCCCATTAGATTATAGTTTATTGATGGAGACTTCAAATATTACTAGCGTGGCTAAACAGGGTCAAATTTATAACATAGTACAGATAAACTGAATAGCCAAGTAATTATTCATTTTGTGATTTTGACATATGATAAATTACCTCAAAGCACCTCACAAGACCCACCAACATAGGCATTTAATGATTTATATACTCCCAGTGCACTTGTCTTCATTTCATTTATACATAGTAAACGCATTCTTCATTCAGTTTTTAGTAAGATATTTAATAAGATATAACTAGTAAAAGGAGAATGCCAAAAAAACAGAATTTTAGTAATATGTTAACGTTTGCATAGTGCTTTACATACATTATTTCCCTTGATCGTCACAACCCTGGGAGAGATTTATCCCTATTTCATAGATGAGGAAACTGAAGCTCAAAAACTTGAGTTGAGACATGCCCTTTCAGGCTTAGATTTTTTCTATGTGACAATATCAGGAATGATGTATAGGAGTCTCAAAGATAAAAAAATTAGGATTGATGTCAGAGGGAAAAAAATTCTTATCTAGGAAAGCTATGCAAAAATGGGGTGACAATTGGAGAGATAATTGGTTTTCACTCATTTTACAACTTTATACAAGGTTTGTTGATTACTTCTTGATTATATTGCGATGAGGAATCTATTTTTGGGTATGGGATGGATCATATTCTGCTGAAATGACTTAGGACTCTGAAACTATAGTGTGACTTTATCACTATGTAATTGTTAATTGTATTGCCCTGTGTATCTTATCGTACACTTCTTCATAAATAAAGTCGATTAATTTTCTGGTCCTTTAGCCTTTTCCTATCATTGAAAGCAAGAATTGGACCGGCATCCTACACTTAAGACACTTTTAAATTCTTTGGAGAAAACAAGATTACTCAAAAAGTTACTACCTGTGAAAAATGATTTCAGTAAAGATCACTTTTAATTTTTAAGACACTTTAAAAGCTAATAAATCAAATTACTGCTGGGGGGTCGGGTTTCTGCTGTAGTTGCCAAGATTTCTTTTGGAAATGGGACAAATATATATATATATATATATATATATATATATATATATATATATATATATATATATATATATATACACACACACAGGCACTTTGGTAGAAACAGAAAGGACAATAACATATGCTTAAGGTTGATTTTATCAATATAGTCAAACAGGTTCAGTCAGTTTGACTAAAGTGACTAATTAGTTCTCTACTGTAGTCACTGACTGTGATCCACTGAGTATATGAAGTGCACAGACTGCCCAGGGGACTTCTTAGAAGCTGGTTGGCACATTGAGACTGTTAGCCTGCGCACACCATCCGCTCCCCCCTCCTACACACACACACACACACACATACACACACACACACACACACACACTATATTTCTTCCCTGATGACTTTTTCATTCTCCTTAGATACTTAAAAATAATTTGTTATATAGAAGTTACTAAGAAGATACTTTGTGAATTAAATAAAATGTAGATTGTGGGAATGTTGGACCTCTTTTTGTAGTAAGGGCAGATAGAATTCTGTAAACTTTTCCATAGAAGATGGTTACTTTTAAAAAAAGAAAAACTACGTTTCAAATCTGAAGCAGTTCAATTTCCCATTTTAAATTTAATTCAACAAATGGCGATTATGATTTTCAGTAAATACTGAATGCCTTTCTACTTTACGTATGGAGCCCTCCTAGTCTCCAAATCTTATCTTTCCAAAGGATGAAAAAATATGTCTATGAAAGATAGAGTAATATATCATTGATGCAACCAGGAGAATTACTAAAATACCTGACTGACTTGATTAGAGTGGATATGGTACATTTTGGTAAATGTAGCAACAAATGTCTAATTTGAATGAATAATATGATCATTGAGATGTTAAAAAGTAGGTAAGAGATACCCCATATCCTTCTTTTAAAAAGCAAGGCTAATCACAGATTTATTTAGAGACATTCTTTTTCAATAATTGTAAAAACTGATCTAGTATAATTATTTAGGGTAAAATTATACAATGGAAGTTTAAAAAAAGATACGACTGACAAATTAATATCTCTATGAATATTATCTAGAATTATACGTACATGATGAAACCTGGGCTCCAATACCCTACAAAAATATTCAGTAACTGATCTCTTCCCAGTTCTCCACTGGGTTAGCTGATTATTGCATATACCTAATGGAAGTTGAATGATGGGCAGTTTTTCCTTCAGAAACTAATCACATGGGATTCCTGACATAGGTTTCACTTTTATGTTTTTAAATCATTCTTCTCACTGTGTCAATTTATGTTTTTAAATCACTCTTCTCACTGTGTCAATTATAATATAGCTCATACAGTCACCTGCTTATAAACTATACAGAATATTTTATTCCTGTTTAAGGTAATCCTAGGGCATAAATCTGTACTAATAGAGCAAATTGCAAGTATACCATGTTACATTAATCAATATCCTTGAGGATTTAAAGTGTTGTCTAGTCTTAGCATCCCAGTGGTTTATCACGCAGGGAAATTTCTTCTCTCTATCCCAATCATTGGGTCTAGCCTTTCTGATTAACTCTTAAGTCTTCTGTGTCAATATATCATTTTTCTAGGAGTAGCACTGAGTTATAGCATAGGTTAAAAATCATGGTTGAGGTAATAGGGTTACAGTCTGGATCAGGCTCCTTGTTTTTGCCAATTAAAAAAAAAACCTATTATCTTCCTGCAGTTCCGTCTTTTCATTCTTCGTTCTTGCTTCTACTCCTTGGCATGGTGTCATCCCTGGATTTTTCAGGGTATAATAAGATACCTGACTTTACTTTGGCATAGGTGATTGGTTTTCTTCCCAAAGATTTTTTTGTTTTGGGTCTTTTTAAAAAATTTTATCTAGATTTAAAGCACCATGCTCAATTATACTTACCCTTTTCAGTTCATCATCTTTTCAAAAAAATAATTTCACATACTTTTAAAAGCTTAAATTCTTTCACAGTGTTGCCTCTAGGCTCTCAAATTTCAATCCTGAACTATGAAAATCTACTGCAAAGTTTCATCCATTTTAATAATCTTTTCTTGTCCATTATTTTTCCTCACATGAATATTGGAATAGAACAGAAAGCACATCAATGCCTTGATTGTACTGGCCTTATGAATACTGTAACAATTCTCTAATCGCGGAAATGGTTCTAACCGTGCTCTTTCTTTCCTACCATTTTACTACCTACTGAACTTATTAGACTATACCTACTGAACTTATTAGACTACTCCTCACAAAACCTTCAGGACAAATGAAACTCCATCCCAACTCCAGGTTGTCCTGTTTGGTGAAAGATCATTATATCACAGCTACTCTAATTCTAACCATGACCTTCCTTCCCAGCCATTGTCAGGGTTGTCACCATTCTCTTTTCCAACTATTATTTTTGAAACCTTTACTAAATCAATATTGCCACTACTTGTGGAAAGATAATTGTCAGTTGACTGCCATAATGTCTTCTTTTTCATTCAACATTCCTGACTTTCTAAATCAAATAACAACAATAAAAAAATATCCTTCCCTGGCCACCAGTCTTCTAAATATGTAGACCTCTCTTATTGGAATGTAAGTTCTTTGAGGATAAATAACTCTCTCTGTTTTTATTGTGACTGTTCAAATTTTTTTTTCATTTCTTCCTTAATTCATAGGTACATAGTATAGCTCTCATAAACTCTTGGTTACCTATCCTAATTCCCATCCTATTGATGAGTCTGGTCCTCATAGCTTTACTATAGCATGTCTTCAAGAGTACACCTGAGAAATGAAGGATGATTTTCTGGTTCCATTGGCGTAAGTGTCCAACAGTACACTTCACTTCCATATTAATCAGTTGAAAATTTAGTTAACCAGTCTTTTAGAAATTGACATTTACTAACCTATTATACTAAGAACATTCAGTACAAAACATTTCCCAATATAGAATCACATGTACATATAGTCAAGTCAAGTCAACAAACATTTTTTAAATGCTTACTATGTGCTAGGCTATATTCTAAGTGCTAGAAATATTAATATCAATAAAAATAATCTCTGTCCTCAAGAAGTTTCCATTTGATTCAACACATAAAATAAATCTGAAAAAGGGAGGTAGAAAAAAGGAAGAGTAAAGTGGAATGTATCTGGATAAAGCCATGATAAAGAAAGTCAGAAGAATCAGAAGTACATCTTGGAATATAATGAAGACATGGTATCTTATTTAAAAATAGAGTTTCTGAGAGGAAGCAACCAAACAGAGGAAAAGCCTGAAAGAACCAAAAGTATTTCCATTGTGAGTCCAGGGGTAGAGTCAGATTAAAAGCTGAGAATCTTTCTATGTAGAGAAAGTTCAGAGTGTAGCCTGAAGAGTATTGAATTGAGATATGTAGAGTCCAGGTAAAAGTGAGTTCATGCGTAGAGATCTCATGTTGCAAAAGGTAACTCGAAGCTCCTGGTTGTTAAAAGTCCTTTCATTTATATCATGGATTGATCACAAAAGTTTCCCATAGGCATCATGAATCTTCATTCACATTTGACCTTGCCTTCTGATACAGACACCACTATCAACTGATCCAGGGTTGAAGTTTAGGACACTGATGGCAAGTTCAACATTCTCTTAAAACTTTGATACTACAATTTCATCTTCCAGGTAAAGTAGGCCTGTGGTTAAGATGTGGCCATGGTTAAAACTTTCCCCATCCCATTTTCACATTAGGTTCCTTCTCAGGTACTAAGTTTACATTCCATTTTTTTCCAAATTTCCTGAATTCCATTCTGGACAACAGGGCAACAAGGTGACATGGTGGATAGAGTGCAAAGTCTGTAGTCAGAAAGATAAGTCTTCCTGAGTTCAAATCTGGCCTCAGACTCTCACTAGCTGTGTTACCCTGGGCAAGTCACTTAACCCTGTTTGTCTCAGTTTCCCCATCCAGCTGGAGCTGGAGAAGAAGATGGCATATCACTCTAATATCTTTGCCAAAAAAACCAAACAGAAACAAAAACCAAACCCTAAATAATGTCACAGAATCAGACATAACTGAAAAATGACTGAACAAATTCTAGCCAATTTGGTGTTTCTATAAAAGACCGAAAGAACATAATGCAATCTTCCAGCCAAATGATGCATGGGCTTCTGTTCTGACATAATTTTATTTCATCAAATGGCTTTCAAAATATTTTTGCACTTCATATAAAGACCATTATTAAAATTGATTAGACATTTGATATTCTATTCACTTGCCTTATAGGATTGAGTAAATTGAGTAAATAAGTAAACCCCACCTTTATAAGAGAATTATAGGTATTTATAGAACTTTAAAGAAACTTCCAGGTCATATACTTCTATCCTCTCATTTTACAAGCAAAGGAAACTGAGACTCAAAAACATTAAGTTATTAAACAAATATCACACAGTAAGTAAATATTTGATCCATTCCTCACTGTCAAATACCACATTTTTCCCCACTACACCATATCATTTCCAATTTACCTATAAAGTTAGACAGTAGGTTTTTATTATATTATATATGAAACAATCAGATCTATAATTAATAAAATACAACTCATTTTATCTATGTCATGTTTCCTTTTAAAAACATGCTTCTTCATAAGACTCCATAAGTAAATCTGTAACTGTAAGGTAGGAAACCAATACTTTTCATGCTGTTTAATTAAATGGAAGCAAAAGTATACAAAATTTAACAAAAATATCTTTCCTGAGTCATTGATGCTGTTGGACACAGATGTTCTAACTTCTAATCGAATCTTAGACCCAAAACTTCCCACTCAAAATATATCTTGCCTCAGAGTCGAAACTGAAGGAATTATTTTTAAAAATACTTGCATTCTGAGAATTCTGGAACATATGCTCCTTTGACCCAAAGTTAAAATTAGAGCTAGGTGAGATCTAGCAAAACACTCTGCTCACATGTTGAAAAGTCTTACAGAGAAGTGCATATGGAGTTTATCTTTTCTATTTTCTCTAGCATGGAAGTTTTATATCACTCATAACAAATAGATACAGATTATTAAACCTTCATTTTAATCAATTTTAATGAAACATAACCCATAATATTGCTGCACACCTTAATTCAAAACCCTTTCCAATTAATTCTTGATTAAAAAAAACTTTTATTAGAACTATAGACTCACTTTTAATTCTTTGCTTTCATCACTCAAGACCTAATATTTGTACTGTTAATAATCCAAGTTGCATTAACTTTAATGTTATTATATTATTTTATAAGGATGTTTTAACCTAAAACCAGAAGCTTATGCTTTACTATTTGTCCTGCTGGAAATGCTTCATGATGTGTGAACATCATTCAAAGGATTTACAAATGAATAAAAAGATGTGATTTTATTTTACTGTCTTCACTCTCTTGTTTTAATTCCAAAGTTACCCGTAAACCCAAGTCTCCATTACTCAGACTGATTATATTTGTGCATTATCAGATACTTTTGATTATTTTCTCCACCTCCTACCCTATTCTTCACTTTGTTTTCAGTCAATTGTATACCTTTCTTGGAAGATAAGCAAACTAACAGACATGTTGCAATGTTCAACAGTTCAAATATTCTTACTTCTTTGAGGTTCTTGTCAAGGACTTTTTGACTTAGTGTTTTAGGATAAAAGACAACTAAACCAGTGGCTCCAATGAAGCTTTGAATGATCAGTGAATTTCAATTATTCGTGTTATCACATTCCCTATCATTATGAATGATTGAAAGTCGAGTGTAACTCAAGAAGGAAAGTGTAAGTTATAAATTTAAGTCAACTTAAAAAAAACCCTGCACTTTATCTTACTTGTTTCATTCAATAAGTCTTCAGGGAACGCCATCTTTGTGCTTAATTAAGGTATAGGACACATTTATTTGAAAGTAGTTTTTTGAAAAGTTCACTGAGATAATACATTTTAAAATGATTTTCAGATTTATATCCTGGAGTTGAGGCACTGGAAGAATTTTGTAAACTTAGCTGATGAAATGGATGTGATGTGTTTTCATCTTGCAAATATAGTTATTTATTCTGGTTTGAAGTTATTCTAAACCACCAATTACAGAAGTGACAGGGACAATTTGTAATGCCATGCTAATTAAAGTTTCATTAGATGAGGAGAGGAAAGATCAAAAAAGAGGCAAATGCTGAAATGTTACAATAGCTCTAGCTGATCAGGACACAGAGCATTTACAGATTAGATAGTGTATAAATTTTACTTTATGTGCCTATTATGACCACAGTCAACTAGAAACAGAAGGATATAATGTGGATCTTAGCTTGCAGCTTGTTTGGCAGCATGTTCTTCAGTGCTTACAAAGTCTCATTGCCATTAAGAATATGTGTATTTGGAGACTAATATTCCAGTTTTATTTTCAAGGGCTAAATATTTTTGGGAGCTAAATATTTCTCTGAACCTTACAGAAATCATCATTAGGCTTATTTGGAGGTTGGGGGTAAGGGAGGAAATCAGTCTCCCAAACCGAACAACAACTTATTAACAGGTCATCTACCCAAGAATATTTTAAAGCCTAGACTGCAAAGTTTTAGGTTATTTATAGGAGTTACATAAGTTCCACATATGCCTTTTGGTTCAGAGTTCAGTTCTGTAAAAAGGTTAGACTAAAACAGAAGGGATTTGGGTTAGTGAAAAGAAATGTCTTCTTTTAAGAGAAAATGAGCTAACAAGAGGGCTTATAAATAGTAAGTTGTGCTACTGGAGTAAATTATGAGCTCTGTAATTTCAAAATTAGAATTATCAACTTAAATCCTCTTCCACAATTGAATAAGAAAAATGAAATAAGTATTATCTCAATATCCTTCCCAATTATATTATTCTATAAATTATATTATTCTATATACTGAAAATTACAAAAAAATTCATTTCTAAATAATCACTCTTTTAGGTATTTCAGAAGGCTTTTCTGACCAAAAAAAAATGTCTTTTACATAATGGCCTAGAACTTGAATAAGACTTAAGCTTATTTTTGGAGTTGAAATTGGGTTAAACATGAGTACTGTAAGAAATTGAGTTCTTTATCTTAGCAAAAGATGGATCATGATTGAACGAATATGTACATGAAAAAATGAATTATTGAGTGTGTTAATGCATGAATAAAAAAGTATAAAGTGCTTATTATGTGGCAAGAGTAGAGTAAGTATTGGGGATACAAACAAAAAAAAGCAAGACATTCCCTGTTCTTAAGGAGTTCACTCTCTAACCTGGGAGAGAAAATCTATCAAAGAGAGTTCAATCATAGGGCAAATGAAGATGAGGAAGTCTTAAAGGTGTATCAGTAAGATGAAGAGCAAGATACAGGGATCCTTAGGCTGTGACAGCCAATCATATAGCAGGCCCTAGTGAGCTGTAGGGCAGAGAAAGACAGCACATTATAAGACCCCAAAGATGCTAGGATACAACTGGAAGAGTCAGTTGAAAGACCTGGATGTCTTCCATCTTATCAGGAGCATTGCTGGTTAATAACTCCCATTCAAGTTGCTTTCTGAAGATATGTGAATGATGGAGGAGTTAGTGTTCAACCTGAAGGAGACAAAGGGAAAAGAGACACTGTAAGGCATGTTTCTGGAGAAAGGTACCCAGAAGGATTTGCTCCACCAGCCTCCTAGTATTAGATGGGCTCTGGGAAGCCTGGAGAAGAGGAGGGGAGACAAAGTAGAACATTTCCACAGAAAGTAAAATATGAGTGTGCTCTATTTTGTTTAGAAATTACAGATTAAAACATTACCCTAAGTCCTCACAGAAAATTATGCAATGGCTATAAAATCAGGGTATATTTCATGTTAATCAATTCATTTCTGAATATGTGTCTCTAACAATACTTAACGAATTCAAGCAATCTACTTGTACATTTCAATCACAAGTGATGTATTCTGTTGAATAACAACATTAGGACTAGGCAGTATTTTTAGTGCCAAATTCTAGGTATGTTCCCATTTATCTCCAGTCACTATAGACCCACCTGAGAAATAGTACATGGCTAAAACATTCTTCATTTTCATACAGCATAACATCCGTTATGAGATTTAATGTTGATTTCATGTCAACATTTTGTAGATTAAATGAAGGAGTAATTGTGTCAAAAAATGGGCTAATAAGGAATCACTTGTCAAGAATTTGAAAAACTTCTTGCTTTATTTCAGCAAATTTTCCTTGCCTCGGTAACACTTGAAATCATGTCCATGTTAAAGACCCTCAGTAGAAGAAAAATTGTAAATTCCATTGGAAATTTACTTTCAACTTCTTTAGACACCAGGGAGAATTTATTTTCTCTTAGATAACTGAAAAGAGGGAGGCAGATTTTTCCCACTGTCCTCTACTGAATGTTGTCTTCTTGGTTCTCCTCCTCCTCTAATTATTCTCCTTCTCTTCCAATTCCCAGCTCCCCTCTCTCTTCTATTTCTTGTTCTTGTCCTTCTTGTTCTTCTTCTCCTCCTTTTCCTTCAAGTTCCTTAGAGAGTTGAGAGCCACTAAGTAAGATTTGTGGAATAACTTAGAAGGACTGAGAGACACAGGGAAAAGTGATATTTCTGGAGGACTGTAACATTTGCAAAGGTTTTAAGGGATGTAATTTCTGGGTAATTTATTTTAATGAAGGGAGTGTCATTTGATTCTCTCTCTCTTAGACAATCATGGCAGTGGGGCTCACAGTTTTTATGCCATTTGAAGAATAGGTCTTCCCCAGAATGGCAATCAAGTCTAATTGGTTAACAGTTAATGAGGAAATGAATATTGCAATGAAGGGCTGGACCTGAACTTCTCTTATGTGATTGATTCTTAAATTAACCAGAGCCTTGGGTAATCATTAAAAAAAAATTATCCCCACTCAAACCTGAGCAGAACACAATAGCTGTCTCACTTGAGTAGGGTCTAGATAGAGGAGAAGGTTAACTCAACCTTCAGAGACTGAGGTCTTGAAATGAGAATAAAATATAAAGGGGAATATCCAAATATCCCCAAATGATTGATGATTAATAATCATTTCTCTCAGGACCTAGTGTTAAAGACAGTTAGCTCAGGATATCTGTCCAAACCTATACTCAGAGGAACTGTGGAAGAGAAGAGTGCTAAGGATTTACAGAATATCACATAAAGAATAGGATTAAGAGTTGGATGGGACCTTAGGGATCATTTAGTACAATCCACTCATTCTTCTGATGAAGAAAGTGACCCAGGCAGTGGATTTGCTCTTTCTCTATAGTGCTTTACACACTGCTGGTTAAGACTAGCTGTGATGACCATTGAAATTCTGTATTATAATTTGAATGAAGATCTTTCTATCCTTTTCCAGAATCTTATCCTAAAAAAAAAAAGAAAAACAAACAAAAAACAAAAAAAACCTTATTTTGGCTGCTTTTCTAATTTTACATGCAAGGACTTTGGCAGGGCTAAGAGACTGTTTCTCTGCTTTTCCTGTTGGCATTATTGAGCATGCAGCTTTATAACAGTGAAGAGCTACTTACAGTAGAGCTAATTTATTTACATTGGGAGTTTATACACAAATCCATGAGGATCAAGCTGGGCCTGATTACTGAAATTTATTCATTTATGATACAGCAGTTATTTAGTATATTTTTACTTCTCTTATAGGCTGTAGCTAAAGCTGCTGCTGCTGACCTCCTGGGACAACAAAGTTTACTACATAATTAAAGAGTTACTACTTTGGGGAAAAATCCATCGCTCGTGAGTTCTCACAATCTCTTTGTAGGGATACTATTATCTTCATTATCATTTTTATTGAGGAATTGTCAAGGGCCAACTGAGCACTTGTATACAGATAGACAAGAAAGTAAAATTCAATTCCCAATTCACAATGAGATCATTGAAAGAAAGCAAATTTTTGTCCAAGTTCACCAGCATGATTACAATAGGGCATGAAGCAAAAGCATGCTCAGTTGCAGGATGAGGACTTGCCAACATATTGGAATCCCAGGGTTGTCAGAATACTCTGTCACACCTGGCTTCAGGAGGAATATCAAAGAGGCATTGCAAAATGATGACCATCGAAGTAAATGCATTTCTTTTCAGAGCTTCATGGCAACTGATCAGAGTATTTATACAATACATGGAATTTGTTTTAGGGAAGAAGTGAGATAGTATAATTTCTATTATTAAACAGCACACACATAAAGAGGAGAGAACACAAAATAATGACTGCCAAGGCAGAGTAATGTGGCTTTCAATGACATATTATACTTAGGTATATGCATTCACTAGTATCGTTCCATGGATGGCTCCCTATGGAAAAAGCAGAGTATTATGAATAAGGAAAGCTTTTCTTTATGACAAAGCTAAAGAAAAGATTTTCTGCAATTTGTAAAACATTGCAAATATGCTCTACCATAACATTCCCAGACTAGGTTTTATTAATCATTTGCTATTATTTGGGAGAAGCAGGAAATGTGACTGATGACTCCTGACTTTCAATTATATTTATTTGTCAGTAGTAGGTAAATTGAAGCTTCCAATTCAACAGACATTTAACACACTGCAGGGGTACTTCAGCCCTCAGCGTGTGGATGCTCAGCTTGACAGTGAAAGGCACTGTGAGAACCATGGTTCTGATTTCCTGCCAGTCTCTTCGAGTCATTCAACCTTTCATTATCTTCCCACCCTTCCAATCTGACTTCTTTCTGGGGTTTTAAAATTCTAATATGGCCAACATGGTCATCTGAACGTGATCTTCACCCAATCATATTTTAAAATTGTATGATATCTTGTAGATGACTTCAGGTTCAATTGTATGAAGGCTATTTTCACATATTCATCAACTCACCAAAAATTTATTTTGTCTATTGTGTGCAAGGCAATGATCTATGGGCTGAGGGAAATATAAGAATGTGATTCCTTTATTATCTCCTGGAGTTTCATCTCTGTGTGATATGGACTGGAAACTATAAAGTTAGGGAGTGATAAAGGGGAGAAGGGGAAAGACAGAGGTAGAAGAGGTCAATTATCTCATATAAAAGAGATGTGAAAGAGCTTGTAGAGTGGAGGGAAAATGGGGTAGGTGAGAGAGATACTTGAACTTTATTCTCCTTAGAACTGGCTCAGACAGGATAACATATACATGTAGGTCAGGTATAGAAATGTATCTTACTCTACAGAAAAGTGTAAGGATAAAGAGGAGAAGGGGCTGATAGAAGGGAGGGTGGAATGGGGTGGAAGTACTCAGAACAAAACACTTTTGTGAATGGACAGGGTGAAATGAAAGAGATTATAGGACAAACAGGGAAAAAAACAGAATGGAGAGAAATACATAGTAATAACTGATAAACATATAATCAAAATTCTCTGATAAAGCCCTCATTTCTCAAATATATAGAGAACTGAGTAAAATTTATAAAATTAAAAGCCATTTCCCAAATGATAAATGGGCAAAGAAAATGAACAGCTTCCAGATGAAGTAATCAAAGCTATTTATAGTCATATAAAATGTTCTAAATTCTATTGATTAGAAAAATGAAAATAACTCTGAGGTCCCACCCCATACATATCAAATTGGTAAATGATAAATAAGAAAAACAACAAATGTTAGAAGTGATGTGGAAAAATTGAAACATTAATGCCCTGCTGGTGAAATTGTGAACTGATTCAACTATTCTGCTGAGTATTTTATAGCTGTTACTATGCTATAAAGCATGCATAATTTTTGACCTAGTAATAGCACTACTAGATTTACATCCAAAGACATTTTTTAAAAGGAAAAGGATCAATACATAGAATTTTTGTAGTGGTTCTTTTATGGTGGTGCAAAAAAATGGAAATTGAGGGGATAAACATCATTTTGCAAAAGGTTGAAGAAGGTATTGTATATGATTGTGAAGGAGTGTTATTGTACTAAAGGGAATTACGAGTAGAATATACTCAGCAAGACCTGGAAAAACTTATGTGAACTGCATGATGCAAAATAAAATGAGCAGAACCAGAGCATTGTACACAGAAAAAGTAAAACTTCATGATCAACTAAGAATGATTTAGCTGTTCTCAATAATGCAAACATCCAAGACAATTTAAAAGATATAGGATGACAAAAGCTATCCCTCTGCAGAGAAAGGGCTGATAAAGTCTGAATGCAGATCAAAGCATACTTTTTAACTTTATTTTTCTGGTTGTTTTGTCTGTGTTTTCTTTCCCTACATGACTATTATAAAAACATGTTTCCCAGGACTGTACGTGTGTAAGTTATATTAAATTGCTTGCATTCTTAATTGGGTGGAGTATAGGAAAGAATGGAGAGAATTCCCAACAACAAAAAAAAATCAATGTTAGAATTATTTCACATGTAATTGGGGAAAATAAAATATTAAATTAAAAAAAAATAAGACTACTACTCTCCTAAGTAAATTGATATTGGGTATGCCTTATTGAGGATCTCTAATCTATCTCTAATGCTACAGGTCAGGATCTTCTTGGAAACATATTGTCTTAGAGACTTGATTTAAAGCACTGTGAAATTTTAAACCTTTTGAAGTGCCATTTACTCAGATGTGAGCCTGAGGCAGGAGTTGAAACAAAAGTCTTTCTGTCCTTGGTGCTAAACATCTATCCCTATATAGTACTGCCAGGACAGTTGGCATTCTGAACTCACAAAAGTTACCATTTTGTTAAAAAAAATGTAATCTATTCTTTGACTGATTTTACTCTTTGTTATAAAATGTCTAACTAAAGTAGAGATGTACTCTTCCAAACTTGATTCCCATTAAAAGGGAAGATGAATTCCAAGAAGAAATATACCTTATTTGTAATGCCTCCTGAATTTTTGATGCATACCTTGAAATAACCCTTTAAATTCAACCCCCTCAATTCTAGTTTTAATCTCCTAAACTGGTATATTTCCCTTACTCCTTGAGAACTAAAGGGTCATATGCTAAATGAAGTCAGGTAACAAGAAATAGCCTTTCTTTTGCTAATATCAATATCACCTACTGGTCCTCCCTTTGTCCTTCCTCAATCAACAAACATTTATTATACATTTTCTATATCTGCTCCAAGGGCTTGATATAGAAAGACAAAGTTCATGAAGGCCTAAATGTTTCAGAGACTGGCAGAGAAACCAAATAATTGTCACCATAGTGCCTTCCACTGTGACAACATAGTGCAGAGTCTTGCAGTTTCTACCACATTGGAGAATATTTGCTTATAGATCCAGCAATATATGAGTCTGCTTTGTACAGACCAACCTAGCTCAGTATATTGACTGCTTTGCTATGAAGTCTTTCAGTCAGTTAATCAGCATGGATTTGGTAAACATCTAGAATATGGTAGGCCTTGAGCAAATGGGGATACAAAGAAAAAAGGTGAAAGTTATTTCCCTCAAGAAGCTTACATTTCAGGAGAAGCAATAAGTACATATGCAGAAAGTTTTAAAAAAGATGTGTAAAACTGGAAGTTGGTTGATTACCCAAACCAATTCAAAGGAATTTATCTTTGTCAGATAAGAATACATCTTGAGTTAATGGAAATACTTGCAAAGAAGACTTGAATACCATCCTGAATCAGAAACACTTCAGTTAAATGCAACAAGAAGTCAGTTCCCAAGAATGAGAAATGTGGTCATACTCTGATAAGCTTGAATAAATGAGAAACTATTTCAGAAGAGAGAGGGTAATACCTAGAGTCTGGCAGCAAAGGGAAATACAGAAACAACTAATGTAAGGAAGCGAAAACTGAAATATGGCAGAAAGGAGAGACTGAATAGGCAACTTGGGGTAGAAGGCTGATGCCATCAGTTGTGCCCACTTCCTCAAGAACTTACAGAAGTTCCAAGAAAAATAAATGCTGTTTCCTCAATTTCCCTGCCGAGTGCATGTCTATTAACAGTTGCTATAATATTCTCTGTTGCTTCTTCACCCAAACATTTCCTGTAACCTGAATTCTGCCTTAACCAAGAAGAAAACAACAGCTAGCTAGAAGTATCATATAAATGTAAGTCAAGGCAGAGTCACAAACCTCTGCCTAAAGCTAGAAATATTTCTAACTCTGGGCTGTATGTGATTATGATTAAATTCCTAAAACGTATTTAATTAAAACTCCCTATAGTAGCAGAGGAAAGAAGGAGGTGGAACTGAAGGGCTATTAAATCGCCCCAAGCTAATTATTATAAGAGGGTGTTCTGTATGCAAGATCATTCAGGGAGGAGAGCCACTGGCATTACAGGAGTTTAGGAATGACTTCAGGGAGAAGGCAGGACCTGAAATGGGTACTGAAGAAAATGAGATTCAAAGAGACAGAACTGAAAAGGAATTGCATCTAAGGAAGTGGAACAGCTAGATAGAGACAACAAAATGAAAAACAAATTGAAAGAGTGGAAGAGGCACATAGGATGGAAATATTATTCCAGAACTTAAATTCCTAAATAAATAAATAAATGACCGAACAAAATAATGAACAAATCAAACAAAGAAAATCTGTCATAGACTTATGCTCATGAAAAAAAAAGTTGTATCTTGGTTGAAAAGGAGACTCCAATTAAACAAAGATTTTGCCATTTGGTAATTAAAGCATAAAAATCAAAATTTATGAAATCTTAATGCTACAAAATTTGAATTGTGTTACTCCACTGACAAAAATAGGAGAAGTTTCGGTGATTCCATGTCAGTTGTCCATATTTATTTGCTTTTAAAATTATATCTGTGACAGCTACTTCAATAGTCCCTCCCAC
This sequence comes from Bettongia penicillata ogilbyi, assembly GCA_023548195.1. Lineage (NCBI taxonomy): Eukaryota > Metazoa > Chordata > Mammalia > Diprotodontia > Potoroidae > Bettongia > Bettongia penicillata. The sequence goes on along the minus strand of JAJHZJ010000302.1, from coordinate 892,021 downwards.
AGAGATTACAAACATAACTAATTAAAATTTTTGGAAGTAATAGAATCTTGGGGAGAGTTACACTTTAGCTGTCATCTAGAGAGTGCTGACTGTCATGACCAGCAGGAGAGTGTGAAAAGCATAGAGGGAATGGACTAAAAGAACATGTTTCCTGAGAGACTGAGGGAGTTTACTGTCATCTTTGAGACAGAATGAAGAGACATTTCCTGTAAGAATTAAGTTTAATACTTGTATTGTGGAGAAGACATTCTAAAGAGAGTTCTTGAGATACTGGGACTGTCATCCTAAAAAAAAGGTTGAAGGGTTAGATTAAGTTTTTCACAGTTTTTAAGCAGTTCCATGCATTATTTATAGACCACTCTGTGATATTTCTCACTGCTACACACTCTTGAATTATTATAATATGCTTTTGTGTTATTTGTTACACTACTAATAAGTTATATAGACAGGAACACTGATGCTTAATAACAGAGAGACAGACAGACTCAAGGATTATTAATTATTAGTAAGTTTTTGAATTTTCATAATTTTAAAATAAAATATCAAAACATATCATTGTTGTCTCAGAAAATGATATATAAAAACCAATAAAGAGGAGTCAGCATTTTACCTGGGCAATATGTAGGAGATATTATCTCTAGAACTCAATGTTGGAATTCATCTAGAATTTTTCCTTTTAACTATTTCTTTCTCCAATTAAAAAATAATAGCCAAAAACATAAAAATATTTATGATTAAAAAAGGCACCTATTTTTTATTGTAATTACATGTAATAATTTTCATTGTATATCACTGCATGTTATGCATAATCATTTTTGTTTTATTAGATATAATATTTGGGATATGACTTTGAAAAAATTCAAGTCAGCATGTTTTATATATACTTCAAAGTGACAAGTGTTTACAAAGATAAAGATTTCTTTAGGTAAAAACTCCTAAGTGTAAAAACAAGGGTATTAGATGTTTATCATAAAATGTTGAATAAGTGTTGGGGATACATAAAGCAAAAATTAACAGGATAAAAGAAATGAAAACTACTCAGTCAACATTTTGTGATTGATCAAGACCTCATACAACACTGAAATTTTTCTAATGCAAAATATGTGAAAAATTGTTACTAAGCCACCCTCTGAGGATAAGCTTGAAGCAGCAGTGGAACAGGGATGGTGGAGAAAAGCCAGAAAGTTGCCTGAGTTCTCTCCAGTTTCCCTAACAAACAAATTAAATCAAGCCTCTAAATGGATTGTGGAACAACAAAATCTACAGAAAATGGAGTGAAAGGACTTTAGGAGAAATCTGTCTTTTTTGGAAAAAAAAGAGAGAGTAGCCCTGCACAGACAGTATCCAGGCAAGCCAGTGGGTAGCTCTTAGCCACATCATAGATCAGCAGCCAAGGCCCTTCCATCCTGGCTCAGTAGGTTAGTGGCACAGAAGGACAGCTGCGAGTCCTTCAGCACCATTGGAGAAGGCAAACTGCCAGTCCAGGAACCCCCAGTACAATAGGAGTGACTAGGTTGGGCCACTCCAGCTCAGTAGGCAAGTTGCCTGTAACAAAGGCCTGAGCCCAAAATGTCAGTGACCAGGACCTGTGCTCCAGGAGTAGAGCTCAACTTGAAAAGTCACAAAATAGGCTAAAAATGAGTAAAATACAGAAAATAGCCTTAACCAAAAACTGCTATGTGACAGGGAAGATGAAAACACAAATTCAGAGGAGAACAAGTTTCAAAGTGCCTACATGAGAAGCCTCAAAGGAACAGATGAATTGGTCTATAGACCAAAAAGCCTTCTTAGAAGAGTTCAAAAAGTATTTTAAAAGTCTAATATGAGAAGTAGGAGAAAAATTAGCAAAAGAAATGAAAGGTATGAGAGTCAACAGTTTTAAAGATGAAGCACAAAATTTGATGGAAGAAAATAATTCCTTAAAAAAAATACAATTGGCCAAATGGGGGAAAAAAATCCACTCAAGAAAATGACTTCTTAAAAAGTAGAATTGGTAAAAAGGAAAAGCCAATATGGCAGAATAAAGGCAAGAGTTCCCTTGAACTCTCCCCTAAACCCCTTCCAGTACCTTTAAAAATGACTCTATACAAACTCTAGAGAACCAGAACCCACACAAAGGCATAGTGAAACAAATTTCCAGGCCAAGACAACTTGGAAGGTTGACAGAAAAAGTTGTTGCACCAGGGTTAGAGAAAAAGCACAGTTGAGTGCAGATTATACCATTATAGACCCAGGCCCAGCAAACCCAGAGTAACCACTAGGGTGAGTGAATCAGGAAATCAGGGCAGAGATGTCAAAGAAAACTTAGAAGGTAAGCAAGAAATGTCTGTGAAACCTGCATGAGAAAAAAGCACAGTCCAGCTCAGGCTGTGCCAGCACAGCTCTGGCTCCAGGAAACAGGAGTAGGCCTTGGGAGTGACTGAATCCTCAGCAGCATCTGTAGTAGCTATAGAGCTCTCAGTCTAGAGAGAATAAGGGGATCAAACAACTCTTCAGAAGGAGAACACCGGGTTCTTTTTGCTAGGACAGAAGTAAGACTCTGTTGCTTTGCCCATTCTTGAATCTAGGTCCTGGGTGGCAGTCCTAGGACTAGGAGCAGCACTAATATAGCAGAGCTTGAGGTAGCAGTGGAATGGGGGAAATTCTTCATAGTTCCAGGGCAGAAAAGAGTGCTTGTGATCACTTGTGGACCAGAACACAGGGCAGAAGGGGAATAAACACCTCTCCTTAGATCATACAACATTGGAAGAACTGAAAACAGCTGCACAAAACCCCTGAATGTTGGGATAGTGTGCCCTCCACCCCAGAAGCAGAGCCTTTCTTTGACAAAGACTCAAAAATCAACTAATAAACTGGGGAAATGTGCAAGCAACAGGACAAAATTCTGACTATTGGAAGTTAATATGGTGACAAGGGCAATCAAAACACATAATCAGAAGATAACAAAGTCAAATATCCTCCATCTGAAATCTCCAAGAAAAATATGAATGGGTTGAAGGCCATGTAAGAGCTCAAGCAGGATTTTGGAAATCAAGTAAGAGAAGTAGAGGAAAAATTGGGAAGAGAAATGAGAGTGATGCAAGAAAATCATGAAAATCAATACAACAGCTTGCTAAAGGAGACCCCAAAAGTACTGAAAAAAGTAACACCTTAGAAATAGACTATCCCAAATGGCAAAAGAGATCCAAAAAGCCAGTGAGGAGAAGGATGCCTTAAAAAGCAGAATTGGATGAATGGAAAAGGAGATTCAAAAACTCACTGAAGAAAATAATTCCTTAAAAATTAGAATGGAGCAGATGGAACCTAATGACTTTATGAGAAACTAAGAAATTACAAAGCAAAACCAAAAGAATGAAAAGTAGAAGACAATGTGAAAAACCTCACTGAAAAAATAACTGATCTGGAAAATAGATACAGGAGATACAATTTAAAAATTGTTGGTTTACCTGAAAGCCATAATCAAAAAGAGCCTAGACATCATCTTTCAAGAAATTATCAAATAAAGCTGCCCTGATATTCTAGAACAAGAGTGTAAAATAGAAATTGAAAGTATACACCAATCATCTCCTTAAAGAAATCCCAAGATGAAAACTCCCAGGAATATTATAGTCAAATTCCAGAGTTCCCACATCATGGAGAAAATATTGTAAGCAGCCAGAAAGAAACATTTCAAGTCCATGGAGTCACAGCCAGGATAACACATAATTTAGCAGCTTCAGTATTAAAGGATGTGAAGGCTTGGAATATGGTATTCTGCAGGGCAAAGTAGCTAGAATTAAAATCAAGAATTGACTGAGATAGAGTACTTTCAGGCATCCCTGATGAAAAGACCAGAACTGAATAGAAAATTTGACTTTCATGCACAAAACTCAATAAAAACATTAAAAAAAGATAAGCAGGAAAGGAAAATCATAAGGGATTTAATAAGGTTAAACTTTGTTTTTCATTGCAGCAAGGGAAGATACATCTGCAAATAATAAGATGTATTCAGTATTAAGGGATGAAGAGGAGCATCTATTAACAAAAGGCATAGGAGTGAGTTAGAAATAAAGGGATATATATATATATATATATATATATATATATATATATATATATAAAAGTAAAATTAGAGTGAGAGAGGAATAGATTAGGAGAAAGAGAAAGGGAGATGGAGAATGGGATAAATTATCTCACATAAAAGAGCCAATGGAGAGGAAGAGGGTGGAGATGAGGGACAGTGAATGAATCTCTCATCAGAATTGGTTCAAAAAGGAAATAACATACACCCTAGGTTGGGTATAGAATTCTATCTTACCCTATAACATAGGAGGATGGGAAGGGGATAAGACAAGAGGGTATGTCTGATAGAAAGGAGAACGTATTGGGGGAGGGAAGAGTCAGATGCAAAACATGCTTGAAGAGGGACAATGTGAAAGGAGAGAGAATAGAATAAATTGAGGGGGAAGGAATAGGGTGGAGGGAAATACAGTAAACAATAACTGTAAAAATTTGGAGCAAATTTCTTTAATAAAAGCTTTATTTCTCAAACATATAGAGAACTGAACCAAATTTGTAAAAATTAAAGCAATTTCTCAATTCATATATGATCAGTTGTAACTTTTGTGAACTGTATATATATTAAGGTAGTTAGGAGTATAAATAGATAAGGTGTGGGAATAAGTTTATTTTGATATGGATTATATAAAAAACAATTAGGGGTAAAAAAAGGATTGTACTGGGAGAAGAAGAAAGAGACACAATAGGATAAAATTACATTACATGAAGATGTACAGAAGATGTATTATAATAGTAGCAAAGAAGGAAGAAAGTGAGCATTGTTTGAACCTCACTCTTATCAGATTTGGCTCAAGGAAGGAATAACATACACGGTTGTAGGAATTTGTCTTATCCTATTGGGAAGTATGAGGGGGAAAGAGAAAGAAAATGGAAGGGGGAGTGATAGAAGAGAGGGAAGATTGAGGGAAGGTGATCAGAACACTAGTTAGGAAGGAGTGTAAAGGAGAGAGAAAAGTATAAACAGAGGGAAAAATAGAATGGAGGGAAAGACATAGTAATCATAACTGTGAATGTGAACAAGATGAACTCTCTCATATAAGATAGATAGGAGACTGGATTAAAAACCAGAATCCTACAATGTGTTGTTTACAAGAAACACATTTGAAGCAGAGATACACCCAGAGCAAAGGTAAAAGACTGGAGTAGAATATATCATGCTGGCAGGTGGAGCCAAGACAGAAGAGTAAGGCCAACTGCTCACCTAAGTTCTTAGACGCACTCCTTCAGATACCTCTGAAAAGAGAATTTGACCAAATTTTGGAGGTGTGGAATCCAATAGGAAACAAACCATGGCAGACTCAGAGCCCAGGATAGACTGGAAGATCAACAGGAAGGATCTGTTCTGTAGAGATGGAGGAGCACACAGAACACAGTGAAGTGCATCCCTGCTCAAGCATGGCCTCAAGGAAAGCCCCGGGGTGATCTGAGGTAGTAGCAGCACTGTGGAATCTTGGCCATAACAGCCCAGTATAGGAGTCTAGCAGAACTGAGCAAGTGAGAGCTGCAGAGCCCCACGTATTTGCAGCAGTTGCTCCATCAGCCCACAGATTAAATGGCTGTAAGTCACCTACTTGAATATTCAGGAGCTAAAGTGGCAGAGTGATCAGGCAATGCTTTCTCCTCCTTCTCTTGTTGACCTAGAAAGAACCATAAAATATTTCCCCAGAAAAATCCTGCCTCAGTGCGATCAACAGAAGGGACAAACAGTCTTGTAGCTCATGAGACTAGGAAAATCACTAAGGAGGATTCCTCTTGCTGTGGCAGAGGACCAGAGCTGTCCTAGAGAGCTCCACCTCAGTGAACTGGGAGGAAATTCAGAGTCCCAAGAGGGTGGAGCATGGCAACCACTAACACCAGGACCCCAGGCGTGCCTTAGCACCCAAGTAGAAATGAGAAGGTGGGATCATGAACCACTGAGCTTTCCTTTGCTCTAGCTCACCTGAAGAGACCTCCTGTGGCCAGACCACCACTTCCCCACACTTAACAAGCTAGCTCCAGGGCAAATCCAGGGAAACACAAAAAAGATTTCACTTAGCCTCTGCTTTCTCTCACCAGCTAGCTCAGCACTAGGTTCTTTAGCTTCTAGCTGAGAGAACCAGAGACTACAGCACATAAAGCATCATCATCATGAGAAAGAAGAAAAGCAAAAAAGAAAAGACCATAAAATCTTTCTATAGGGACAAGGACCAAAACACGAATATCAAAGAGGTCAACATTGAGACTGTACTCCCATCAGAAACTTCAGAAGGGACTGTAAACTGGTTGCAAACATAAAGAGTATTCTTAGAAGAGCTGAAGAAGGAATTTAAAAGCCAAATTAGAGAAATAGAAGAAAAACTGGCCAATGATTTTAAAAGTATGAAAAAGAAACTCATTGAAGGGACAGCTCCTTAAAAAGGAAAATTGGACAAATGGAAAAGGAAGTACAAAAACTAAGTGGAGAAAATAATTTCTTAAAAGGAGTAATTGAACAGATTAAAAAGAAGAGCCAAAAGTTAACTGAAGAAAACATTTGATAAAAATTAGAATTGGGCAAGTAGAAGTTAATGACTCTATGAGACATCAAAAATCAGTCAAACAAAATCTAAAGAATGAAAAGATAGAAGAAAATGTAAAATATCTAATTGTAAAAATAACTGATCTGGAAAAAAGATCCAGGAGAGAAAAATCTAAGGATAATTGGTCTACCAGAAAGCCATGATGAAAAAAAGAGCCTGGACAGTATCTTCCAAGAAATCATCAAGGAAAACTGCCCAGAAGTCCTAGATACACAGGACAAAATAGTCATCAAAAGGATCCACCGCTCACCTCCCAAAAGGGATCCCAATCTAAAAATACCAAGGAATATCAGTACCAAATTCCAGAACTGTCAAGTGAAGGAGAAAATACTATCAGGCAGCCAGAAAAAAAAAAAAAAAACAAAACATTCAAATATCCAGGAAATAGACTCAGAATCACACAAGACCTTGCAGCTTCCACATTAAAAGATCAAAGGAATTGGAATATGATATTCCATAAGGCAAAGGAGCTGGGACTACAACCAAGAATCAATTATCCAGCAAAGCTGAGCATAATATTTCAGGCAAGGAGATGGACATTCAATAAAAGAAGGGCTTTCCAGACCTTCTTGATGAAAAGGCCAGAACTCAATAGAAAATTTGATCTCCAAATGCAAGTCTCAAGAGGGGTATAGAAAGGTAGACATGGAGGAAAAAATCTTGTTGCACAATATGGGCAAACTGCTTCCATCACTGTGAGGGAAGATGATACTTGTTAATCTTGAGAATTAAATATTTATTATGAAATATGAAAGTAGATAGAGAGATAGAGGGATAGAGGAGCAAGTATAAAGTAAAGGATGTGATGATAAAAAATGATTTAAGGGTGCAAAGGGATTGTAACAGGAGATGTGAAAAGGAGGAGGCAGAAAATGGTAAATTACATCATAAGAAGAGGCACAAAATTATATTACAGTAGAGATAAAGAGGGGAGGAAGATGAGCATTGTTTGAGAGGTACTATCATCTGAACTGGTTCAAGGAGGAAACAACAAACTTAAGTAAATAAGTTTAACTAGTTCTATAGGCAGTAGGAGAGGAAAGGGGAAAGAAAGGGGAGGGGAGGCTAAAAGGGAGAGAAGGGGCAGTAAGGATAAAGAAGAGTAAAGGAGAGGGAGGCTGAAAGAAGGTGGTGGTCAAAAATTAAAACTATTGTGCAGGGGAAGGGAGAAGGGAAACTAAAAACTCAAACAGTGGGAAAGAGGATGGAGGGAATGACACAGATAGTAATCATAACTGTGAATGTGAATGGGATGAACTCTCCCATGAAATGGAGATGGATAGAAGAATGGATTAAAATCCATAATCCAACTATGTGTTGTTTACAAGAAACACATTTGAAGTGGAGGGACACTAACAGGCTAAAAGTAAAAGGTTGGAACAGAATGTATTGTAATTCATCTGATGCAAAAGAAGCAGAGGTAGCAATCCTAATCTCAGACAAAACAAAAGCAGAAATAGATCTAATCAAAAGAGATAAGGAAGGAAAGTATATCCTGTTACAAGGCACCATGGACAATAAGGCAGTTTCATGACTAAACATATAGGCTCCAAGTGGTATAGCATCCAAATTATTAGAGGAGAAGTTTAAAGAGTTACAGGAAGAAACAAACATCAGAACTATATTAGTGGGGGACCTCAAAATCTCCTTCTCTGAACTTGATGAATCTCACCTCAAAATAAACAAGAAAGAAGTAAAGGAGGTGAATATAACTCTGGATCAGGTAGATATAATAGATCTCTAGAGATAATTGAATGGGGATAGGAAGGAATATACCTTTTTCTCAGTGGCACATGGCACATATACAAAAATTGACCATGTATTAGGGCACCAAAACAGAAAGGCAGAGATAGTCAAAACATCCTTCTCAGATCATAATGCAATAAAAATTATACATAATCAAAGGTCATGGAAATATGAACCAAAAACTAACTGGAAACTAAATAATCTAATCCTAAAGAATGAATGGGTTAAACAACAAATCATAGAAACAATCAACAACCTCACTCAAGAGAATGACAATAATGAGACAACCTACCAAATCTTATGGGACACTGCAGAAGCAGTTCTTAGGGTAAGCTTTGAAAGCCTACATGAGTAAAATATAGAAAGAGGAGACCTATGAATTAGGCATGCATCAGAAAAAGCTCAAAAAAAAACCAAAACCAAATTTAAAATCCCCAAGTAAATACCAAATTAGTAACACTGAAAACCAAAGGAGAGATTAATAAAATTGAAATTAAGGAAACTGTGGAAGTAATAAATTAAAAAAAAGAGTTGTTTTATGAAAAAAAACCAATAAAACTGATAAACCTTTGGTCAATTTGAGTAAAAAAGAAAAGAAAAGCAAATTACCAATATCAAAAATGAAAAGCATGAACTCACCTCCAATGAGGGGCAAATTACAACAATAATTAGAAATTACTTTGCACAATTCTATTCCCATAAATTCGACAATCTAAATGAGATGGATGATTATTTTTAAAAAATATAAAGTGCCAAGATTAACAGAAAAAGAAGTTGAATACTTAAATAACCCCATCTCAGAAAAAGAAATTAAAGAAGCATCAGTGAACTCCCTGGGAAAAACTCTCCAACTCTGGATGAATTTGCAAGTGAATTCTATCAAATACTTAAAGAACAGTTAATTCCAATACTACATAGACTATTTGGGAAGATTGGGGATGAAGGAATCCTCCCAAATTCTTGTTATGATACAAATATGGTTTTGCTACCTCAGCCAGGAGGAGTCAAAACAGAGAAAAAAATTATAGATCAATTTCTTTAATGAATATGAATGCAAAAATTTTAAATAAGATTTTAGCAAAAAGAATACAGCAACCTATCACAAGATTAATACATTATGATCAGGTATGATTTATACCAGGAATGCAGGGTTGGTTCAATATTCGGAAAACTATTACTACTATTGATCATATCAACAACAAAATTAACAGAAACCACATGACTGTCTAAATAGATGCAGAAAAAACTTTTGAAAAAAATACAACACCCATTCCTATTGCAACACTGGAAAGCATAGGAATAAATGGAACTTTCCATAAAATAATAAACAGTATCTACCTAAAACCTCCAGCAAGCATTAAATGCAATGGGGATAAGCTAGATGAATTTCCAGTAAGATCAGAGGTGAATCAAGGATATGCATTATCTCCATATGGTACTAGAAATGTTAGCTGTAGCAACAAGAGAAGAAAAAGAAATGTAACAAATTAGATTAGGCAAAGAAGAAACTTAAGTTATCACTCTTTGCAGATAATATGATGATATACTTAGAGCATCCCAGAGATTCAAGTAAAAAACCATTTGAAATAATAATAATAAACACCCTTGGAAAAGTTGTAGGTTACAAAATAAGTCTACATAAATCTTGGGCATTTCTATATATTACTAACAAAGCCCAGCAGCAAGAGATAGAAAGAGAAATCCCATTTAAACCTAGGGTAGACAGTATCAAATATTTGGGAATCTACCTGACAAAACAAATCTGGGGACTATATGGGCACAATTACAAAACACTTTTCTGAAGTACCACATCACACCTATCAGATTGGCTAACATGGCAAAACAGGAAGATGAAAAATGTTGGAAAGGATGTGGGAGAGTTGGAACACTAATTCATTGTTGGTGGAGCTGTGAGCTCATCCAGCCATTCTGGAGAGCAATTTGAAACTATGCCCCAAAGGCTACAAAAATGTGCATACTTTTTGACCCAGCAATACCACTTCTAGAATTGTGTCCCCAAGAGATCATAAAAATGGGAAAGGGTCCCACATGTTCAAAAACATTTATAGCAGCCCTCCTTGTGGTTGCCAAAACCTGGAAATCAAGGGGATGCCCATCAATTGGGGAATGGCTGAATAAATTGTGTTATATAAGTGTAATGGAATACTCTTGTGCTATAAGAAATGATGAGCAGGAAGACTTCAAAGAGGCCCGGACAGGCTTATATGAACTGATATTGAGTGAAAGGAGAAAAACCAAGAGAACTTTGTACACAGCAGCAACCACAGTGTGAGAGGAATTTTTCTTGTAGACTTAGTACTTACTTCATTGTAATGCAAGGACTGAAATAATTCCCAATGGTCTCTTAAGGAAAAATACCTTCTACCTTAAGGGAAAGAACTGTGGAATTAGATTGCAGAATGAAAACAGATCATTTTCTCTTTTGTTACGCTCTTGTTTTTGTTTGTTTGTTTTCATGGTTTCTCCCATTCATTTTAATTCTGCTATGGAACATGAATAAGGTGAAAATGTATTTAATCACAATGTATGCGTAGAAACTATATGAAACTATATTCCATCTTAGGGAGGGAGTGGGGAGGTAGCAGAAAGGGGGAAGGGAGGGAAAAATCTAAGATATATGGAAGTGATTATGGAACACTGAAAACAAATTAAATAATATAAAAAAAGAATATATCATGCTTCAGCTGAAGTAACAAAAAAAAGCAAGGATAGCAATTCTGATCCAGGACAAAGCAAAAGCAAAATTAAACGTAATTGAAAGAGAAATATACAGAAATTTCATCTTCCTGAAAGGTACTATGGACAATGAAGTCATATCAGTGCTAAATATATATGCACCAAGTAGTATAGTATCCATATTTTTAGGGGAGTAGTTAAGTGATTTACAGGCACAAATGAACACCAAAACTATACTGGGAGTACCTCAGGCTCCCCTTCTCAGAACTAGATAATTTTAAACACAAAATAAAGAAGAAAGAAGTAAAGAGTTGAATAGAATTTTAGAAAAGTTAGAAATGAGTAGACTTCTAGAGGAAATTGAATGGAGATGAAAGGAATACACCTTTTTCTCAGTGATAAATGGCACTTAAGGCAAAATTGCCTGTATATTAGGACATCAGAAATCTCACAGTCAAAGGCAGAAATATTAAATGTATCCTTTTTCAGATCATGATGTAATAAAAATTATATGTAATAAAGGCCATGAAAAGATAGATCAATATAGGAAACTAAATAACATAATCCTGAAGAATGATTAGATCAAGCCACAAATCTAGAAACAATCAATAATTTCATCCAAGAGAATAACAATAATGAGATAATATGCTAAAACTTATGGAATTCATCCAAAGGAGTTTTAGGGGAAACTTTATATCTCTAAATACCTCTATGAATTAAATAGAGAAAGAATAGATCAGTGAATCAGGCATATGTAAAAAACCTAGAAAAAAGAACAAATTGAACACCCCTAAGCAAATACTCAATTAGAAATTCTCAAAATCAAAAGTGGATTTAATAAAATTGCAAGTAAGAAGACAATTGAAATAACAAATAAAATCAAGAATTGGTTTTATGAACAAAACACAGTAAAATAGATAAATCTTTGGTTAATTTGATTTAAAAAAATGAAAGAAGAAAATCAAATTACCAGCATCAAAATGAAAAGGGTGCATTCACCACTGATGGAGAGGAAATTAAAACAATAATTAGGAACTATTTTGCTTGATTTTATGTCAATAAATCTGATAATCTAAATGAAATTGAATAATATGTATAAAAATGTAAATTGCCCATACTAAAAGAAGAGGAAATAAAACACATAAGTAAACATATTTTAGAAAAAAATAATTTGATATAAAATATTTGGGAGTTCTACCTGCCAAGGCAAGACCAGGAACCATATGAACAAAATTATGAAACACTTTTCACACAAATAAACTTAGATCTTAATCATTGGAAAATTATCATTCATGGGTAGACAGAACTAGTATAATAAAAATCACAACCCTATCTAAATTAATTTGCTTGTTCAGTGCCATACCAATAAAACTGCCAAAAATTGTTTTATGGAGTTAGAAAAAATAACAAGATTCACATGGAAGAACAAAATGTCAAGAATATGAAAGGAATTAATTTCTGAAAATGCAAAGGAAGGTGGTCTAGCCACATCAGACATAAAGCTACTTTATAAAGCAGAAATTGTCAAAACTTCTTAGTGCTGGCTAAGTGTCAAGGATTAATGATATAGGTTAGATACACAGTAGTAAATGACTGTAGTAATCTACTATTTGATAAGCTCAAAGACCTCAGCTTCTGGGATAAGAACTCAGTATTTGGCAAAAACTACTGGAATAACTAGAAAAGAATATAGCAAAAACTAGGCATAGACCAATATCTCATGCGATATACCAAGATAATGCCAAAATGGGTACATGTTTAAGCAAAAAGGGTGATACTTAAAGCAAAATAGTAGAGCAAGGGGTGGTTTTCCTGTCAAATCTGTGGATAAGAAAAGAATTTATGGACAAAGAATCAATAGAGAACATTATGAAATGCAAAATGGATATTTAGTTTTGCACAAATAAAACCAATGCAACCAAAATTAGAAGAAAAGCAGAAAGCTGGTAAACAATTTTTTACAGCCAGTATTTTAGATAAGGCCTTATTTCTCAAATATATAGAGAACTGATTCAAATGTATAAGAATACAATTCATTCGCCAAGTGATAAACAGTCAAAAGATATGTACGAACAGGCAGTTTTCAGATGAAGAAATTAAAGAAAAATCATTCCTTTCCATGTTATACTCCCAATATGCTTTCAGGATGTTCCAGAAATTTCTTCATCCTAAAAGTCCACTCCACTAATGGATTTCATATGTTGAAAGACCCTGAACTTATGCAGCTTCTTCTTTTGATTCAATGGTTCCTCATAGAATCTCCATTTTAAAAGGAATTGCAGGCCAGCCATGTCTTCACTCCTTTCTAGGCTACACTCCCTTCTCTATTATGCTCCATTCACATACATCTTTCTTCTTCCCCCTCCCTTTTCAGATTTCCTAGCAGGGGAATGTAGCTTTTATCACTTCTGTACGTTTGTGGTCCGAGCAGGTAACCAGTAAATATTGCCTTTTGCATGACTCTTTGGTATGTGTATCCTATGGAAGTTCTTGTGGTCATTTCTTCTGTTCTATAGAATACTTCTTTTGGCTACACAGGCAGCATCATTCTTCAATCTGTCTATAGTTCTCAGCTTTTAACAAGAGAGATGGAAGGTTCAGTGGTCCCCAACATCACTACTGAGACAGATGAAAATCTCAAAAGAGTTTCTGAATAATTAATAATCAATTTGTTAATTTGGAACAATCATTAAAGCGATAGCCAATGGTTCCTCTTGGTAACTAAAGATACCAAGGGAGACACTGAAATTTATTAAATCCCTTCTGAAAGGGAACTCCTCTGGCAAGTAAAAATCAGATCATATTGGTGAGTATTTAACGAGGAGATGGGCTAAAAGTCTTCAGCTCCTGCTAAGAAAGTGACTTGATCAAGAGACTAACCTCAAGTCATCTGGGCAGGGAAGTTATCTCCATCTGGATCTCTCTGGCTAGCTTTCTCCTGCATGAGCTGGATTTCCAAGTTCTAGAGGAGACCTAGGATAGGAGTTCTTTCTCTGGGCAAAGGCTCACCCTGACTGGACTCTGTTTATATTCTAAACAGGAAGTAGGACTTCTAGTTGGGTGGTATCCCACCCAAAGTTAAGGAACATGTGTGTTGAGGGCTAGGAGCAATGTCATCACTCAGTCATGTCCTTCAGAGGCTGACTGACATCTTGAGGAGTTGGATTTTAACAGAAAGAGAAGGAAATAGTGGATCAAAAATTAATAATTAGTTATTAATACAACAGCATAATATTAATTTCACTATCATGATTTCTATTTCCTGCACATGGTTGCTCTCTAGAGTTTTTCAGTCTGTTACAATTCTAAATTTTTGCTGACATGTTGCTTTCTCCATTTCATTTTACCTCCTGTTCTCATCAGGTCTCATTAAATGATTCTGGTTCTCCCCTTTCCCAGGGAGCTGTCTATCAATGTGCTTCAGAATTCCTGTTGTGCTTGAATATATTGTAGTTAAAATTTCACTTCTAGATCAAGATGTCTCCTTCTAAAGCTTTCCCTTGAACTATAGTGCAATTAAACTTTCACCTCTCACAAATGTTTTCTCATATGTTTAAAACAATTTTCCATTCCCAATAGTACCTTTGCTGCTATTAAATATAGCATTCTGATATCCTTCCTTTCTCAGCACCCCTACAGCATAAAATATAGTTCAAAATGCTCAGTAGACTCTACTGTTCCCTTTACCCAACTTTCCTTTATGGACTTAATAGGCCCTTCAGGAGTATCAATTGGATAACATTATTTAAATGACTTTGGACTGCCTCCTATGACACTCAACAAGAAATGATGAGACCAGGGAATGCCAAACACTGCTTCAGCATAATTGTATGAACCAGGAAGAATACAATTTTAAAGAGCTTTGAATTTTGAGCTCTAATACCAAAAATAGCATCTTGGCTATTTATCTACAAATATTTATTTAAATAATAAATTAAATAATATTTATTATTTATTTATCTATTCATCTACACTTGAGACCCGTACGACCTTGGACAAGTTATTTAAACACTCTGGTTTTCAGTTTCCTCCTCTGTCAAAGTAACTGAATTAAATTATTCTAAGGCTTCTTATAACTCTAAATATATGTCCATAGCTATGCAATATCAAGTATTTCAAGTTATTTTTTCTCTGTATTTTTGTCTCTTTATTTCTTTGCTTCTCTCTCTCTGTATATATATACACACACATATATGTACATATATACATATATTTACATACATATATACATATATATCTCTATCTATCTATAAATAGATAGATAGATAGAGTCTTCCCCATCTCTCTCGGCCTTTCTGTTTCTGTTTTTCTCTCTCTGTCTTTATCTCTCCATCTTTGTCTCTGCCCCTCTATCTGCCTTTGTCTATCAGTCTCTATATGTCTCTGCCTCTCTGAAGGTATTTTTCTCTCTCCCTTTCTCCCAGACCTAATTCCAGTAAGGAACTCACTGGCAACACATTCCCCCTACATTCATGGAGACATTGACTTACAAATGTTACTTATTTTTTAGGATGATGGTTTCCTGGGGTGCTGAGAAGTTCATTGTCTTGCTCAGGGTTACCCAGATAATATGTGTCAAAGAGAGACTCAAGCAAAACAAAAGTACACACACACACACACACGTATGTATGGCTCTTTGTTCAATTTCTCCCTCCTCTGAAATATACAGATACTATAAGTGAAGATGTTTAATCAACTATATTATGTAATTTTTTCAATATTTCTTAAGTATTAGGATTTTTTATTTGAGGCATAATCCTCTTAAAATAATTTTTTGAATTTTATTTTATTTTTAATTTATGGAATAAAGTAAGCATTTCTTCAATATAGCATAATTAAAAAAAAAGATGACTGCACAAGAAATTGCAATTCTACTATGTTCAACTTTCCATTCCTTTTAAATATACAGCAAAGTTTTCACGTTTCCTTTTTCCTCCCTACCCCCACCGTACAGGTCTCCACCATTAGACAAAAAAAGTATGTGTATGTGTGTGTGTGTGTACATATATACATATACACACATATAAATGCATAATTATTCTATACATACTTCTAACTTTTATTTATCAGGTATTTTGGTTGAGAGAAAAGCAAAAGTGATACATAGCCCAATTTACAAAATTAGGATTGTTTGCCCATCATTGACCTATCCATCAACAGAACAGGTATAAATTTCTGATTCAAAAGGCTCGCTGAATAATGACTGAGGATATTAGGACTGCCATTCTGAGGGAACTGACTAACTGGCTTACTAGAAAGTTCTTTTTCATATTCCTAAAGCAACTTTTATATTTCATAGTTTCAATGACTAATTACTAGCCCATTAATTTCAACTGAGTTACTATTAACAGAATATTAATAAAAGTAATAGCACTCTGTTAGATATTCTATACACTAGTGTTTTTAAAACTATTCCAATTGTTGACATGACTCTGTGTTTGTTAGGATCCACCAGAATCCATCAAAAGAAACAAATACTATTAATTAAACTCTGCCAACCTCGAGGCAAAGTGTTTCATCATGTTTTCATCTATATTCTCATTGTTAGGTGCATTAAATAATGACACACACAGACACATACACACAGACACACACACAGAAAGCATTACAGTACATTAGTTGAGAATCTATTACATACCGTATACAGATAACATAATTTGTTTTCTTCAGTTTCAATCACCTAATTGAAAATGCTTAAGCCTGGCAAGTAAACCTCACTGAGCTCATAGAAATTCTGAGGATATTTTACTCAATTTCTCAATGACATATGTAATACTTTCTAATTGCATCACTCTTTGGGAAATTTTGAGGGAATGTGAAGTACTAAAATAGTTTCCAAAGTAAATGTTGAAAATGTTTTAAAAAAACACAATTTTACTTTGTTTTTCCAAATACCTATAGATTCCTTTGAGATTACTGGATTAATAAATAGAGTGCTGGTCCTGAAGTCAGGAACACCAAAATTCAAATCCATCCTCAAAACTTAACATCTATATGTGATCTTAGACAATTCATTAATCTCTTTTTTGCCTCTGTTTTCTCATCTGGAAAATGAATACAAAAATCCAAGTCTTGTAAGGATTAAATGGGATTATATTTGTAAAGCTTAAAGTGTTATATAAATGCTAGATATTAATATTATTATTACTATTATTAATGGCATTATTATTGTTATTTTCCCATATTGTTAATATTTTCTCAGTGGAATAACTCTTTAAATATTTATTTATTTAAAAAACCTGAAAGTCAGAGAAGTACAAACAAACATGGAAACCACTGATTTCAGTTAGAAAATCTTAATGATGTGAAGGATCATTTTAAATATACTACTTTAATGTTAATGAAAGCTGTAGAAATGAAAGTTTAAATTACATGTTTTCAATGAATTTTCCTGTGAATTAAGTTCACAACTCAGAGAAAATTTTTCCACAATCTATCAAAATTCCATGAATATTCATGGTGCATTTACTTCTACTGAAAACCCTAATTGTAGCAACAGTTTTATAATGATATGATTATGATGAAAGACTAACATAGCATCATTTCATTTGTCATCAGACAAAACCCATGTTTGTCTCATCAAGAAATTTTAAAGTGAAAATAAATTTATTTAGAATTTAAAGGAGAGGAAGAGTTATAATAGTTAAAACTTGATTTTTTTTGCTAGTGTTATTGTTTTTATAATATGTTAGTCATAGTCATGGAAGAGATTAGACTGCTAAACTATGAATACATCACATCATTATATATTTTCTTTGTGATGAAAATGGGTCTATTTAAGGAGAAAACAATTAAATATTTTTTTTTGAAAATCATCAATGAAAGGGAATCCACTGTCTTCCAAAATAGTATATGTCATTTGAGGGCAGCTATAACTATTAGGATTTCTTTTTCTCATATCAAACCTAAATTTAGTTCTACATCTTGCAGCCTTTGCTGCTAATTATGTATTCAGGGGTCAAATAAAGCAAATAACAATCCTTTCAATGCAATAGATCTTCAAATAATCAAGGAAAATTACTATATATCTCATGAGTTTTCTTTCTGACAGACTAATTGTGTCAAGTTCCTTCAACAGATCTTCACTTGGCATGGTAATAACCCTTCGCCATCTTGTTTATCCTCCACAGAATTTCTGTGGCTTTTCAATGTCTTTCCTAAAATGCAGTACCTAGGAGTGTCAGAGTTGATTTTTATCATATGCCCCACAAAAGAAAGGAAACATGGCTGCATATTCACTCATTCCTTCCAAATCTCAGGTTCAGGTGGTGAAGTAGGAATATTCCTTGCTCTGCATGGCCATTTCCAGGCTCTTTCTCTCCCCACATCAACTCAGTAACCTCTCCTATAGATTCATACAATCCAGATCTTGGATGCAGTGAAAATCCTGGTATCTTTTATCTCCCCACGTCTAGGACATTGCCCTCACTGATTTCAGCGCCTCATTTATAATCGGTCTCTGCTTCTTAACTCCTGTCCTCATACTAAGGAATATAAAAATGCATATTGATATTTCCTCAAAGATGCCTAACTTTCATTACCTCGACCTATTTATTTCCAACGACTTACTCTTTCACCTCACCTCAAATACACATAAACATAATGATACTCTTGATCCTGACATTACCCATAACTGATACATTTTTAACTTTATGAACTATGAAATTATATTATTTGATCACAATTTGTTGTCATTTCACCTCTTCCTCTTCCTTGCAACTTCGACCCAGTTTTTTCTCTTCACCAAGACCTCCAATACCTTTACCTTTACTTCTTAGTTCTTTCCCAGGTCATCACCACTGCAATGAGTAATCTCTTTTCCCTTCCCTATTTACACTCTTCAGTGAACCAGTTCAACTCTGTTCTCTTCTTGTCACCTTTATTTTGACATCTATCTTGACCTGTGAAGGCTCAGCCCTGAATTACTCTGCCAACTTTCCTCTTAATCGCATACTATTGAATGAAGTTAGAGAAAATCACAAAACCATGCTGACTAGGTCTACTATACGTTTATGTTACATAATCTCATTTGGGCTCTTTGCATTAAAGCAATCCTTTCGTAGTCCCCTAAGTGTATAACTATCCCATTCTTCAGTGACTTTATCAAACATTTTCCTACTTCCTCTAAACTCTTATATTTCTCTTACCCCCACTCCTATACACACTGTCACCTGAAAACCTTGACTCATATTTTACTGACAAAACTAAGGCCATAATAATTTTTGTTTTCTACTCTCTTCCTCAACTCACATTTTCCAGAGGCTTTCTGGCACAAAATCCCTTTGTCTCTTTCTCACATGATGAGGTGGTCCTTATCCTTTGTAAATAAATTCCTCCACATATACATCTAATCCCATTCAATCCCATCTTTACCACAATATTGTGTCTATCATCCTCACTCACTTAACTCTCTGTTGGTTGCGTCTCTATTGCCTACATAGATGCCCATATTTCTCCCATTCTCAAAAACAAAAACAAAAAACCTTTACTTAACCTGTCAACTTCTGTTGGCTATCAAACTATGTCTCTCCTCCCTTTTGTGACAAGGCTGTCTACAGGAGGCACTCCCACTTCCTTTCTTCTCCCCCTCTTGTTAACTCTCTATTATCTAGCTTTCAACCTTGTAATCTGACCAATACCACACTTTCCAAAGGTACTAACAATCTCACAGGGGCCAAATCTAATGGTCTTTTCTTAATCCTCTTCTTTCTTGACCTCCCTGTAGTCTTGGGCACTGTCAATCACTCTTCTCTTCATATTATCTTCTCTCTAGGTGCTCTCTAGACAATTCCTGCCAAGCTATAAAAGCTTTCAGCGCAAACATGATTACTGGCAATTTGTTCAAGGGCTAAGTGCAAAAAGACTCTTAGATGTCTGACCATCAAATAATAATCTTTTTGTGAGTGGAAAAAATATCCATGTCAATACAATTATAGACTTTTAAAAATATTAAAAAACATATAAGGAGAAAAGAGTACAGTATTATTTGAAAGACATCGCATAAAGTTAACTCAAAAGCTAAAAGTTAAAAATTTTTTTCTTTTAGGTGCAATAGGGGGCAGAAGAGACATTTTGCATTCTTCAAAGAGAGATTTTGAGCTTTTAACAGTGCTATTAGCTGATAAGTTTGAGGTTTAGACTGGAGAAATAGAACTAGGACAAAGGAATAATCTGGTGAATGAGATGCCAGGTACTTTTCATTCAGGGACAGAGAGAGGGCATAGGTAGTAGAGGAGACAGACAAAGGTATAGACATGTTTCACCAAATAATTTGAATATAATATACGGTCATAAAAAGTGTTTCTGGTGGAAAAATAATGAAATAACAGTTCTTACCGTAAAAATAGAATAGTGTGTAATATTTGCATAGAGCGAGTTAAGAAAGTTAATGTCAATACAAACTGCCCATGAAAATAGTCCAATAAAAGGGAAATAGGTGCAGCTGAGCCAGCTTCAAGAGATTAATTCTGAAATATCTTACTCAGAAAAAGTAATAATCTAAAAGAATGAGGGGAAGTAAGTGTTTTTTTCCCTAAAAAGAAGGCAATAGAGGAGATATTTACAAGTTTTGATTTGTTTATATCTATATCTATATGAACATATGTATGTGTGCCCATGTATATGTGCATACATGTATGTATTTATTAATTTTTAGCATTTTTCTTTATACATTTTGAGTTCTAGTTTCTCTCCTTTCCTCCTTCCCAGCCCCTCTCCAACCCATAGAGATCTCAAAGCAATATTATAGCAATTATACATGTGAAATAATGCAAAAGAAAACACATTTCCATATAAACTATATTATTTTGTTTTTTTATTTTTTAATTTAACATATAAGCTATTTAATGCCCTTATTCTTTTCAAATTGTGACACAATTTGAAATATAAAGATCCCTTCCAGCTCTAAATATTATTCTGATATAATTACCAATAGGAAACCCTATTAATAGTTTAAAAGAGAGAGGAAGATATTAAGAATGAGAGGGTATTAACCTGTGACATTACAGTTTGAAATGTATTTTCAGGAAGCTTACAAGGCAAAATTTGCAAAAAGTTTGAGAAATAAAATAAATATTGTACCATTAAAGGACGAGAAGCAGTTGAACATGAGAGAAATCAAAGAACATGTCAATGGAAGAATTTAGTACGGATTAAAAAAATAGATCAAGCAAAATTTGAGTCCAAAGAAACACCATACATCAGATTTTATGTCTAATAAAGTACTAAGATGTGTTTAGATAGTACAGATAACAGCTTCTTCTACTATACATTGGCCTCATTCTGAGCACTTCTCTCTTTTTCTCTTCATTTGTCTTCCCAGGTTGCTCTGCGTTACCTCTTTTATTTTTCTTATAGCACAGTAATGTTAAATTTGTTCAGCCATTCTTGGATTGCTTGGTAGTTTATAGGTTTGTTATTTGCTATTATTGTTGCTGATACAAAGAAGACTGCTATAAATATTTTTATAAATACAGGTCCTTTTGCTCTTTCATTGACCCCTGGGGTCTAAGCTAGTAGTGGTGTCTGAGGATAAGGGTAAAGCAAATTTAGAAACTTTGGGAGCATAATTCCAAATTTCTTTGCAGAGTTGGTAGACCAGTTCTTAGCTCCACCAGTAGTACAACGAAGTACTTATTTTCCTTCTGCTCTTCCAGCATTTATCCTTAGTTTCTTTTGTCAACTTTACCAGTCTAATGGGGGTATGAGAGAATCTTAGAGTTATCTAATTTGCATATCACTAATTATCAGTACTTTGGTGCATTTTCCTTATTTGGCTATTGATAGTAAGAATTTCTTCCTTTGAGAATTATATATTCAAATCTTTTCACCACTTATCAATTGGTGAATGATTCTTGTTATAAAATTGAATCAGTTCTTTTTATCTTGGAGGTGAAATCTTTGTAAGAGAAGCTCAATGCAAAAATCTCTCCCCCACTAGTTAACTATTTCCCTTGTAAGCTGAGCTATATCAGTTTTGTAAAAATTACAAATTTTAAAAAATTGTAAGAAGTCTGAACAACAGAGTGGTTGATCATGATTGCAGAGAAAAGCAACGCTCATCTCCTGACAGAAAACTGATGGATCTAGAATGAGATACACATTGTTTTTTGACCAACATGCTCATTTATTATGTTTGGTTGTGGATTTGTTAGAAAGATTTTCTTCTTTTCTTTTCTAGTTGGGGGAGGGTTAATTACAATTAAATTGAATAGCTTATATTCATGTAGTCATACATTAATATATTCATGGCATAGTCATTGTTCTCAAAACACTTTCAGATGCATTCAAATACTCTTCACAACAATCCTGGGAGATGGTGTACTGGTTTCATTTTGTTTTGGGGAAAGTGAGTCTCAGAGAGGTTAATTCATTCATTCAAGGTCACATTGTAAATAGTAGTTAAATCACATCAAACAATCATGTACTCATCCTTGACTTTATTCTCTCCCTCACCTACTACATCCGATAAATTGGTAAGTTATCTATGTTTCTTCCCCAGCATCTTCTCCCTGAAGGTGTTTTTACGTAATTAATTGTGTCTATAAGTGTATAGTAATAATACTGCAAAACTTTTTCCCTTGTCTAAAATGACCAGGGGCATATATTTTGATGGTCAAGGTTACTTGTGTGGAAAGCAATGAGGCGCCGTAGGAAGTAAAGAGCAGGGGTTGAGCAGAAGATCAAAGAGTCATCTATTGTAGCTTAGTTTCCGGCTGCAGGTGGGGATTAATTTTTTCCGATCGATTGTCCCTGTCACCTGTTTTTGCCTCAACTCTTGATTTCCTTTTCACTTTCACACTGAGTAAAACCTGCAAGGACAGGATAAGAAGGATTCACTGAGTCAAGGCTTTCTGCCTGTCCCAGAGGTGTCTGAGGCTCAGCATAGCTTGAATAAAGGACCCAAAGGAACATGCAAACAACAAAAGCCTGAACTTTCACAGTTCTGGAAATGAAATCCAAAATAGGCAAATGAGTCTGCATTCTGCTTAATTATCCCAATTTCCTGCATGTCAGTTATTTAAGTTGCCTCTCTGTTTGGTTACTGTGGAGTTATATTCCTTTTACATTGATTGGTCAATTTATCTACAGGAAACCAAGGCTTCCCTAAGGTCATTGCAAATGTCTCCCAAGGTTTTTTTTTTTTTAATCTAAAATATATGTGGTTGCAAGCAAAAACATTGGCATTAACCTCAGTCTAACAGCTGGACTTTAATCCTCCATGTCTGACACTCTGTTCTCGTACCTCTAATGACCCTAACAATATGTTGCCCACTCATATAAGAACAATAAAATGTTATTTAGGATAGCATTACATGAGTCCACTTAGCTCTTAGTCTTTTGGGGAATACACAGATATCTCTGCTAGTTCAATATTTTTTTTTCATGTCTGTGTTTTCTACTACCTGAAGTATTAGTTAAAAATGACCACACAAAATCACTGTAATTATTTTGTTCCTTGTGTATCCTTCTGATGCCTGTAATAAAAAAGCAATACTTCTACAATGAATACTTTTATTTCTTCAATACAATAAATATTTGATATTCTAAAAGAGGATTTCATGTCATGACCTAGAAAAAGAGAATTAAAGAAATTAGTAGTGTTTTTAACATTTAGTTCTTTCTAAAAATAAAAAAGAGGAACCACCTACTTTTAGCATGACACAAACCATCCATATTGTAATCATGTTTCTTGTAAACTATGTTAACTGTATAGCAGAAGGGTGGAGAAAAGATATGGAATAGAGACAGGAACTCAGTTGAATTCTTCCAATGTTTCTCTCCAAATAACTTTAAAATAATACTTCAAATTGAATTCTGGAGTGGCAAAGCCAAAAAAAAAGTCAGATTGAGATATTTTTCTAGCCCAAGACAATTTAAGAAGTAGGTAGGCTGTTACATTGGGGTCTGGGTCAACCTGGCAACATAGAGAGAATGGGGACAATTCAAGCAACAAGCTTTGGTGGCTCCTATAGCTGTCAACCCAAGGATGCTAAGGAGATGACACAACTGGTCAGAAAAAGATTACAGGGGACCACTTGCTACCATTGAGTACAGGACCCTGTTGCATTGCCCATAAATAATCCAGTGTCTCTGTTACAGGGTGAAAGGGAACACTAGAACTTGTGCTCACAAGGAATCAGGAGCTTACTTATATTTCCAGGGCAGAGAAAAGTGCTTGTGGTAGCTCACAATGGAGCAGGTGCCCTTGTCTCAGTTCCAAAACAGAAAGGATCACTGATACTTGTGGGCACAGAAAAACAAGAGACCTGATCACTATTCCAGTGCCAAGAGGAAGGCTAGCACTTGTGGTTGCAGAGGAAAGTGGTACCTTCCTGGGTAAAAATCAGAGTACATGCCAGGAGAGCATACAGTCAAACCTCTCCTTGGATCATAGCACTATGAAAGCAATAAAAACTTGGAGACCTTTAAAAGTATCTCTGAAAGCAGCACAAAAAACTGAAGCTATCCCCAATTGATAAATAGTCAAAGGATACAAACAGGCAATTTTCAAAGGAATAAATTAAAGATATCTATAACCATATGAAAAATGCTCTAAATCACTTTTGATTAGAGATGCAAATCAAGACAACTCTGAGGTACCACATCACACCTATAAGATTGGCAAACATGTCAGAGC
The DNA here is from genome assembly GCA_023548195.1 of Bettongia penicillata ogilbyi. Lineage (NCBI taxonomy): Eukaryota > Metazoa > Chordata > Mammalia > Diprotodontia > Potoroidae > Bettongia > Bettongia penicillata. Next base: position 867,322 of record JAJHZJ010000302.1, on the reverse strand, counting down.
AAGAAAATGATAAATGTTGGAGAGGATGTGGCACAGTTGGAACACTAATTCATTGTTGGTGGAGCTGTGAGCTCATCCACCCATTCTGGAGGGAGGTTTGGAACTATGCCCAAAGGGCTACAAAAATGTGCATACCCTTTGACCCAGCAATATCACTACCAGGACTGTATCCCCAAGAGATCATAAAAATGGGAAAGGGTCTCACATGTACAAAAATATTTATAGCAGTACTCTTTGTAACTGCCCAAAACTGGAAGTCAAGGGGATGCCCATCAATTGGGAATGAATGAATAAACTATGGTACATGAATGTAATGGAGTATTACTGCACCATAAGAAATGATGAACAAGAAGACTTCAGAGATGCCTGGAAGGGCTTATATGATCTGATGCTGAGTGAAAGGAGCAGAATCAGGAGAACTTTGTGCGCAGCATTGACCACAGTGTGCGAGAGTTTTTTCTGGTAGACTTGGAACTTCGTAATAATGCAAGAACTTAAAAAAAAAATCCCAATGGTTTTCTAAGGCAAAATGCCTTCCACACTCAGAGAAAGAACTATGGAATTCATTCGCAGAATGTAGCAGATCATGTTTGTATGTGTGTGTGTGTGTATTATGTTTTGATTTGTTATATGATTTCTTTAATTTATTTTAGTTTGTCTACATAGCATGACTATAGTGAAAACGTATTCAGTAGGAAGGTATGTGCAGATCCTATATGGAATTGTGTGCTGTCTTGGGGAGGGAAGGGGATAGTAGGCAGTAGGTGTGGGAGGGTCAAAATCTAGATTTTACAGTAGTGAATTGAAGAACATTAAAAAAATAAATTAAATTAAATTAAAAAATAAGATTCAGAGTTGTCAGAGACTTTAGAGATCATGAGATCCAATACTAGTAGTCAACTTATAATTCTAGAAACAATGGCTATATATAATAAAAGCATCACATACCACTAAAAAAAAACTGAAGCTAAAACAATGTCAGGAGCAAAGAATACCTTTAGCATAAAGTGAAAAGTGAAGAAATAGGCTAAAAAACAAGCAAATGACAACAAAGAACTTGACCACAAAAAACTACTATGGTGACAGAGAAAATCAAGACCCAATTTCAGAAGAAAATGATGTCAAAACAAGTATAAGCAAATTCTCAAAAAAAATTTGCATTGGAACAAGACTAACAAAGAATCCTGGAAGTTCTTAAAAAAGATTTTTAAAATTGAATAAAAGATATACAGGAAAAATTGATAAAAAGAAATGAGAGTGATGCAAGGTACTTCTGAAAAGACAGTTAAGGGCTTGGTAAAGGAGTCACAAAAATTACAGAAGAAAATTAATACCTCAAAAAAAGAAAGACAGAAATGGCCAAATGGTAAAAGAGGCACAAAAATTCACTGAAGAGAAAGACATCTTAAAAAGTAGAGTAGGTTAAATGGAAAAGAAGGAACAAAAGCTCACTAAAGAAAATCATTTCTTTAAAATCAAAATTGGCTATGTGGAACTTCATGAAACATCAAGGAACAATAAGAATCAAAATATTGAAAAGTATTTAAAATGTGAAATATGTCATTGCATAAACAACTGACCTGGGCAGTAGAACAAGGAGGGTTAATTTGTGAATTACTGGATTACCTGAAAGCCAAAATGAAAAAAAAGAAAGATTCTAATCATCATATTTCAAAAAATTATCATGTAAATCTACCCTGATACCCTTGAATCATATAATTTCAATAGAAATTGAAAGAATCCAAAATATTTGAATTATTTCCTTCTCACTGCTTGTAATACTTTCTCCTTGACTTTGAAGCTCTGAAATTTGTCTATAATATCTCTCAGAGTTTTTATTTTAGAATCTATTTTAGGAACTGATCACCTCATAAAAGAAATTCCAAAATGAAAACACACAAAATTTAGCTGCTTCCATGTTAAAGGAGCAGAGGACTTCGAATACGACATTCCAGAAGACAGAGGAGTTAGGATTACAACGAATAATTACTTATCCAGCAAAACTGAGTATAATCCTTCAAGGGAAAAAAATGAATTTCAATGAAATTGACAACTTTTTTGCTTTCCTGATAAAAGGACCAGAGATGAATAGAAATTTAATGTTCAATCAAAAGACTCAAGAAAGGCATAAAAAGGTAAACAGGAAAGATAAATCTTAACAGAATTAATAATATTTGCATTTCTTTGTATTTCTATATGGGAAAATGATATCTGTAATCCCTAAGAACTTTATTATTACTAAGGCAGTTAAAAGGAATATACATAGACAGAAGGCATGGGTGTGCATTTACTATGAGCAGATGTTCTAAAAAAATGAGTGAGAAAGAGGGATGTACTGAGATAAGGGGGAAGAGAAAAGAAGAACTGAGAAAATTATCTAAAATAAAAGAGATATACAATGAAGCTTCAACAGTGACAGGGGCAATGAACGGGAGTGTTGAAAATAGTTCCTGAACCACACTGTCATTGCAAATGGTTCAAAGGAGGAATAAGATACCAACTCAGCTGTCTATAGAAATGTACTTTACCAAAGAGGGAAATAGGAGGGAAAAAGAATAAGAGAAAGGAGTGGGGAGTGATAAAAGGGAAGATTTATTTAGGGAGAGAGTGGTTAGAAGCAAGACTTACCTTTATGGAGGTACACAGCAAAGAGTAAGAGAGAGAGAGAGAGAGAGAGAGAGAGAGAGAGAGAGACAGAGAGACAGAGAGAGAGAGAGAGACAGAGACAGAGAGAGAGAGAGAGAGACAGAGAGAGACAGAGAGAGACAGAGACAGAGACAGAGACACAGAGACACAGAGAGACAGAGACAGACACAGAGAGACAGAGACACAGAGGGAAAGAAGTATACATAGAAAAACAAACTGGATAGAGGGAAATATTCAGTTAGTAATCACAGCTGTGAATTTGAATAGGATGAATTCACTCATAAAATGAAGGCAGATAATAGAATGGATTGGAAGCCACATTCCAACAATATGCTGTTTACAAGAAACTTAATTGAAATAGACACACGCACAGTGTTAAAATAAGGCTCTGAAGTAGAATCTAAAGGCTTCATATGAGATAAAAGACATAGGGAAGCAATCATGTTCTCAGGCAAATCAAACACAAAACCAAATCTAATTAAAAGAAATGAGGAATGAAACTACATTTTGCTCAAAGATAACATTGACAATGAAGTGATAACAATACTAAGCATATATGAACCAAATGGCACAGCATCCAAATTCTTTAAGGAAAAAGAAACAAAAGACAAACAGGAGGAAATAATAAAGTTATAGTGCTAGGGGAACTCAACTTTCTACTTTCATAACTAGATAAACCTAACCATAAAATAAATGTGAAAGAGTTAACAAGATAAAATTTTTAGAAAAGTGAGATAAGATTCATCTTTGGACAAAATTGGAGGAAAATAAAAAGGAATATAACTTTTTCTCATCTATACATTGCACAAAGATTGATCATGCATTATAACATATAAATGTCACAACTAAATGTAGAAAAACAGAAATATTAAATGCATTGTTTTAAGAAAATAATGAAAAAGCATTCACTAAAGGACCATAGAAGTATAATTAAATATTAATTAGAAATTAAATAATAAAATCCTAAAAAACAAGTGAGTCAAAGAACAAATCACAGAAATATTCAATAATTTACTTAAAGAGAATGATAGTGGGAAAACATAACAAAATATGTGGGATACAGCAAAAACTGTACTTGGGAAAAATATAAATGCTTATAGCAATGAAATAGAGAAAAAGCAGATCAATGACTTGGACATGCAGCTGAAAAAAAAAGAAAAGGAGCAAATTAAAAATTCCCACTTAAACACTGTTAGGAGTCCTGAAAATAAAAGGTGAGACTAATTGAATTGAAAGTAAGAAAACCATTGAACTGCTAAATAAAAGTAAGGGCAAATTGTATGAGAAGAAAAATAAAATAGTCAAGCCATTGGTTAATTTGATTAATTAAAGAAGAAAACCAAATTACAAGTGTTAAATATGAAAAGGGGAAATTTGACTACCAATGAACATGAAATTGAATTGCCAATTATATACTAATAAATGTAGAAATATAAGTGAAATAGATGGAGATTTACAAAAATATCAACTGCTCAGATTAAGAAGAGGAAATAGAATGCTTAAGTTACCTTATCTTAGAGAAATGAAATTGGGCAAGTCATAAAGGAGCTCCCTAAGGAAAAATTCCTTGGATCAGATGCAAAATATTTGGGAAAACAGGCCATGAAGGAGTCCTACAAAATTCCTTCTATGATACAAATATGGTTCTGTTATCTAAACTAGGAGGGCAAAAACAGAGAAAGAAAATTTTGCATCAATTTCCCCATGGAAGATTGATACCAATAATAAATAAATAAATACTAGTAAGGAGAGTACAGCAATATAGTACAAAGCTCATGCACTATGACAATGTAGAATTTATGCCAGGAATGCAGGGCTGGTTCGTGTGTGTGTGTGTGTGTGTGTGTGTGTGTGTGTGAAGAACCTATCAGCATAATTCACCATATCAATTACAAAAACAGCAAAAATGATATGATTATCTCAATAGTTGTAGGAAAAGGTTTTACCAAAATACAACACTCATTCCTATTAAAACCACTAGACAGTATAGGAATAAATGGAGCTTTCCTAAAAATGGTAAGTAGTATATATATCTAAAGCCATCAGCAAGCATTATCTATAAAGCTGATAAGCTAAAAGCATTTCCAATAAGATCAGAAGTGAAGTAAGAATGTCCATTATCACCACTATAATTCAGTACTGTATTAGATATGCTAGCTATGGCAATGGCAGGAAAAAGAAATTGAAGGAATTAAAACATACAATGACAAACGTAAGCTATTACACTTTGTAGGTGATATAAAGATTTATTTTTCTAGAAAATCAACTAAAATTAATTGGAAAAATACATTATCATAGTTGAAGAATATAAAATAAAAACAAATAAGTCATTAGCTTTCCATGTATTACCAACAAAACTCAACAGGAAATGATAGAAAGAGATATCCCATTTAAAATAACTACAGACAATATAAAATACTTGGGAATCTGCCTGCCAAGTAAAACAGGAAATATATGAACATAATTGAAAAACATTTTTCTCACAAATAAAGTCAGACCTATGCACCTGGAAAAATATTAATTGCTGACAAATAGGCCAAGTCAATATAATAAAAATTACAATTCTACTTAATTTACTTACTCAGCACTTTATTATATATATTCAGCACCATAACAATCAAATAAACATAAAATATTTTATAGAGCTAGAAAAATCAATAATGAAATTCATTTGGAAAAACAAAAGATCAAGAATATCAAGGGACTTAGTGGAAAAAAATATCATAGAACATGATCTAGACTTTCAGACTATGTTATAAATCGGTAATCATGAAATCAATGTGGTAGTGGCTAAGAAATGGAGTGGTGGATCAGCAGAATAGATTCAGTACTCAATACACCATTGTAATTGACCATAGGAAACTCATGTTTGATAAAGCAAAGATCCAACATTTCAAAGGAAAGCTCACTACTTAACAAAAATTGCTGGGCAAACTGGAAGCCAGTTTGGCATAAACTAGACATAGACCAACAGCTTATACTGTACATATGGTTACATGATTTAGACATAAAGGCTGATATCATAAATAAATTATGAGGGGAATGGAAAAATGTACTTGCCAGATCTATGGACATGGGAACATTTGTTTGAGAGAGAGAGAGAAGATCACAGAAAATAAAATGCGTAATTTTAATTACATTATATTAACATGTTTTTTGCACAAACAAAATCATTACAGCCAATATTAGAGAATTAGGAAACTGGGAAATATTTTAATAGCAAGTTTCCCTGATAAGGCCTCATTTCTCAAGTATGTGGGGAACTGAGTCAAATTTATAAAAAACACGTCATTCTGCTGTTGCAAATGATCAAGCTGCATGAAGTCAGTTTTCAAAAGAAAAAATCAATATATAGTATAATACATAGAAATCAAAATATGACTATCTATAGTCATATAAAATGCTCTAAATTACTATTGATTTGAGAAATGAAAATTAAAACACTTCTGAGGTATAATCTCACACCTATCAAATTGGCTAATATGATGGAAAAAGAAAATTATTGTTGGAGGGGAACTGGAAAATTTGGGATACTAATCCACTATTGGCAGAGTTCTGAACTGGTTCAACTATTCTAGAGAATAATTTGGAACTATACCCAAGGACAATAAAATCATGTATAGGCTTTGAACTAACAATACCACTACTAGGTCTGCATCCCAATAGATCGAAGAAAAGGGAAAAGGATCTATATATATACAAAAATATTTATAGAAGCTCTTTTTGTGATAGCAAATAATTGGAAATGGAAGTGATGCTTATCAATTAGGAAGTAGTCATACAACTTTCAATATATGATTGTGGAGTTATAAGAAATAATAAGCTGGATGGTTTCAGAAAAAAAAAAAAAACTTGGGAAGACTTCTATGAACTGATGCAAAAAGAAATGAGCAGAACCAGGAGAACTATACACACAGATACAGAAATATTCTATGATTATCAACTATAAATGACTTAGCTATTCTGATTAATACAATAATCCAAGTTAATTTAAAAGAACTTTTGATAAATAATGCTATGTATGTCCAGAGAAAAAACTGATGGAATCTGAGTATAGAATGAAGCATATTTTTTCACCTCATTTTTTCTTGCCTTTTTTTTTTGTAACTTAGCTTATATGGAAATATATTTTGCAAGATTTCACATGTACAATTGTGATCTCATTTGTTAATTTCTGATAGGATGAGGGAGGGAAAGAAAGAAGAAGAGAATTCAGAACTCAATTTTTAAAATGACCATTAAAACTAAATAATACATTTATTTTTAAAAATTAAATAGACCTCCCTTCAGTTGGTGATGGATTGGGAGGAAAAAAATTGCATGCAAGTGATGCATGCTATGAGTAGAACTGGTCACAGTAATGGATGATTTTGCTTAACTATTTTTCTTTGTAATAAGAGAGGGTACCATGGGAGTGTTGTACCAGGAAATGAATATCATGTAAAAGAAAAAAAGTCAATAAAACTTTATAAATAAATAAAATTTTGTAACTTTATGAACATGTTCCACCAACTATGACCTTTTTAGAAATATTAAATAACATCCTATTATATTAAAATAAGTTTTTAAAGTACTATGATAAATATAATAACCATTCATGATTCTGGAGTAACTAATGATGAAATATGGCAGTGAATTATTGGATTTAAGGGGTCATAAGAGACTGTGTTATATATACAATGTATGCACATCTATGAAAGTATATTGTGTACACATGTATTCAGCCATTGAAGTAAATTATTTTTCTTGATTTACCTCCTTTTGCTAGAAATTTGCTTTTCTTTTTTTGTTTCTTAGTAGGAGAAGGACTGGAGAAAGGGAAAGGAACTTTATTTCTTTTTGTTTTCCAAATATGAAGGTAGGATACTGTTAAAGATATGAAATGTTGCACCCATGAAGTCAGTGTACTATTAGTTTTACTTAGCTGTTTTAATTTGTTATAAAATCTCTAATCAAATGAATCTACAAGTATTGGTGATATAAAAAAAAAACTTAAAGAAATTAAGTACTTAGTGTTTTATGAGTTTTTTTGATCCATCAATCAATCATCCTGTCTATCATCAATTCATTTATCTAGGTAATAAGTGCTTAGTGATTGACTTAGAGATTTGTTTCATTGGTTTCATGCCCTTTAGGAATTTACTCAAAGCATGTACCTTCGTTAAGATTCTAATGGAAAATATCTGAATATTATATTTTTACCAAAGGTTTGGCATTTGGTTCACTTCCTTATATGGAACACGAGGAAAATATATCTGATCTGAACCAACACTTCTACAAATATTGTTTAATTTTGTCTCTATCTTGAAGTACCTTATATATAAAGCTGAAAGTCAGCCCAGGTGAAATGGGAACTTGTAGGTAGCACACAGATAAAATACCAAGTTTGCAATCAGGAAGACCAAAGTTCAAATCCAGCCTCAAACACTTACTAGCTGTATAACGTGGGCAAGTCACTTAACCATGTTTATCTCAGTTTCCTCATCTGTGAAATGAGCTGGAGAAGCAACTGACAAACAACTTCAGTATTTTTGCTAATAAAATCCCAAGTGGTTTCATGAAGGGTTGAATATGGGTAAAACAAATGACCAACAGCAGTTAGAAAAAAAAATATAAACTATCCTGCTGTAGCCAACATTACACCTTAGGCAAACTGAAAAGAAAAAAAAAAGAAAAAGGTACTATAAAATCGCAGAACAAAAGTCTCTACAATAATCTCTAAGAACCAGGGTCTAGTCATTGGTTACACTACATTAATAAAGGACTCCCATGTACTTTGAAATAAGCATACCAGTATTTCAGATTTAGGAATTATTTTTTTGTAAAGGTAGAAGTGTGTGTGTGTGTGTGTGTGTGTGTGTGTGTGTGTGTTACCGATTTATTTCTTCTTATATAAAATGTTACTCTTGCATATAAAATATACAAAAATGGCAAAACCCCATACTGGCTCATTGGAGGAAGAGAATAGTTTAGGATACTTTTCATCTGTATACTTATTGAAGTGACTGAAAGCAGTGAACTTCCTCAAAAAAATTGTCTCATCATAGAGCTTCACTCTTCTGTGAAGAGGAAATTCTGAAACTTAGAGGAGGTTGTCTTGGGTTAGATAACGTGTGAAAATGTTAATATGTCCGGCTAAATCTTCAAAAATACAGAGTGAAAGTTTCTAGATAGTTTTCTAATTTACTTTTGATTCTGTGAATTTTTGTAATATTGTAACAAAAAGAATTACTATGTCTATCAACAACATTCAGTTAAAATACACCAAACAATTTATATTTTCCAACCTCCAAAAGAAGAGGCAATCACTCACAGATATAAAGGGAGGAGACATTACAAGATATGGGGTCATGGGAGAGATAAAGGTCCTTTCTAGAAATCGCTTAGGAGTTATTCACACCCAAGTGACACCAAATATTCCTGAACTTTCACTTTTTATTCTGTTGACATAAGAACTTTTGGGGTAAATGAGAAGTCTCATTCCTGGGATAGGTGTAATGAGATTGAGAAACAGAGGTCCAAACTATCAAACAATAAACTTTTAATACAATGACAAAAATAAAACACTCTGCCTTCAAAGAATTTACATTCTAAAATGAGAAACAGATACATGTATTACTATGTACAAAAATATAGAAATGAATTTATAAACATTCATTAACTCCTTTCTGTATCCCAGGCAATATTCTGATAGTATATATTCTAATGAGGAAGAACAAGTAAACATAATATGGTACATTCAACATAAATTCATATTAGAAAGAGGTGGGGAAGGAAGTCATTACCAGCTGGGAGAACCAAGAAAAATCTACAGGATGTAGTGTTTGAAGTATGTCTTTAAGGGATTCTAAGATTCTAAGAAAAACCTTACAAGTATGGGAACCAGTCAGCCAATGCAAAATCACAGAAATAGAATGTTGTTTTTGACAATAGAAAGCTAACCAGTGTGGTTTCACTGTGTGTGGAGAGAGAAAAGTTTTAAAATACCAGAAAAATGTGAGAGGAATAGGCAGGGGAAAAATTTTGTATATGGGGTTTTATTGTATTATTTCATATCTTGTACTATTTCATATACGATTATATTAGTTTTAAATAAAGGGTTTATATTAGGTCATAGAGATATTAGTGAACCTCAAGATTTTATTGAATAGGAGGTATAAACGATTAGACCTAGAAAAAATTTCCAGTTCCTATCCTTTGATTATGTATCAGTTGGAGACTGTTGATCAATCTTTCAGTTATGGCCAGCTCTCTATAAACTTATGCACTATACTATGTCTGGAGAGATACTGGAATGGTTTGCCATTCCCTTCTCCAGTGGATCAAGGCAAAAAGAAGTTAAGGGACATGCCTAAAGTCATATAGTTAGTGTCTGAGGTCAAATTTGAATTTGGGTCTTCCTGACTCAAGGCACAGCACTCTGTCCAAGGTACCTGGATACCTCAATTGGAAAATATTCCTTTTTAGTGTGTTATTTTCCTTTAATCTTCACAAATCCTTTGATTTAGTGATAAAAATTTCCATTTTACCTTGAAGTCTCTTAGAACCTTATTTCAATTTATTCAGTATGACTAAATATTTAGAAAATTTCACTTATAGTTAGTATTCTATGATTTTGAATAGAAGTGAAGCCACTGATCATTGACTCTATTTATGCCTTTTTAATGGGAAAGTAGACATATTTTAAAGTAATTAACATAAAGCATTTGTTTTTTCTCATGAGAAGTGCTCCCAGAAACAGACAAAAAGGAGACTTTATTTTTTACAAGAAAATACAAAATTGGATATAAAAAGAGTTGGGTGAGGAGGGACAGGAAGTCTGAAAAGTTGATATCCATTAAGTAGTAGTAAAGGACTTTCAGGTAAAATAAATGTTAAATGCGTTCATACATACACACATACATACACACATACATACATACATATATGCACATATAGATGAACACATGCCTATGTATGTGAATGACTGAATTTAATTTGGATGTTAAAATGTGTGTTCTAAATGTATTTTTAAATGAGAAACATTTCACATGGAGTTAAACAAAATTGTATTCATTCAATAAAATTTTTTTCCCTCTCTCCAGTGATTAGGTTGATTTCTTATTGCATAATTTTCTGCAACATCTCATGGTCTAATGTTTATTAGATATCCACAATCCAACTTTGTCTTTATACATTTTTTTTAATATTTTGAGTATATTTGATGCTTATGAAAGGTGTCAGATTGACATCCCTGGATACCAAAGTCTTCAATTTGTGCATTATGTGCATTATATAAGCCCTGGGGGAACTCAGCTCTTTCACTCAAGCTAGCCAGCTTGAATAGGATAGAGAATTTCAAGCAATAAGTGGTTGGCTCAGCCCTTGGCCTCTCTGCTGATGCTGTCAGCCAATGAACCAATTAATTCAGCTACAATTTCTATGATGGGCATCTATTCCATTGGAACCTGGAGTGAGGCCATTGGTGGAAGTTTATCATTGCTTCTAGTAGCTAAGATCCTACACTAATTGCAAAAGCTGTCACTATTGATTCCTTTGAGGCAGAGAGGTGAAGGATGACTTAGGGAATTCTTCATTGGTTTTCTATTTTCCGGCTGTACTGCAGGGCAAAGGGAAGGGAAAGGGACAGAATCTTCAACCTTGCTCAATAGAACCACTAGGATCTTCACTGACTAGTTTGAAAAATCCCCATCATTCAACCAATCAACAATGTTTATTAAGTGCATGTTTGCTAGGGCCTAGGGCCATAAAGTAAAAATGAAACTATCCCTTTTGTAAAGATGCTTACATCCTCTCAGGAGACATGACACTTCCATACGTAAGTATATACACAATAGATATGTAAAAACTAACTATATAGAGAATCCATATGTAGAGAATAATAATAAATAAAAGGCAGATAAGCAAAAGTTATTAAGGGAGGGAAAGCACTATCAACTGAGGAGCTAAGGGAAGATTTCATGGTGAAGGTGATGCTTCAGCTGAACCTTGAAAGAAGTGAGGGACTCTGATTCTCTAAAGTCTAAATTAGCTACTCATTCCTTCTAAAGACTACTACAGTAAAGTTCAGCTTTTCAATCGTAGCACCTTCCTTTAGAGGGTAAAAAGAGAAGCCTTTTTAGTTGGGAGACAAGAGCAAAGTGCAGACTCGAAGAAAAGGAGAGGAGCATTTAGAAAGCAGTCAGATGGTTACTTTATCCTTCAACACTCAAACACACACATACACACACACACTCACACACACTCACACACACACACTCACACACACATACACACATTCACACATACACACTTACACACACATACACACACTCACACACACACACTCACACACACATACACACACACTCACACATACACACACTCACACACACATACACACACTCACACACACAAACACACACTCACACACTCACTCACACACACTCACACACACTCACACACACACACACTCACACACACACACACTCACACACACACTCACACACACACACTCACACACACACTCACACACACACACACTCACACACACACACACTCACACACACACTCACACACACACACACTCACACACTCACACACACACTCACACACTCACACACACTCACACACACACACTCATACACACTCACACACACACTCACACACACTCACACACACACATACATACACACACATCTTTTACTGCCTAAAATGTAATTCACATTATACAAGCCCAGAGGGAAAAGAGAAGGCTGGGCAAGTCAGGAAAGTCCAGCATCAACCTCTCTTTATGCTGCTTCGCACTGCACTTTTACTCATAATTTCTGATGAATAAATATATTTATGTGTGTATGTAGTATGAATGTATTTGTACATACCTATTAATATATATGATTGTGTATGTACATAGGTACATGTTTGTATTATATATACACATGGATGTATATGCACATATGTTATTGTGCAACTGTATTAAATGTATTTTTATGCATGTTTGTTTGCATTCAAGTGTATATGTGTATATACATATACAGGCACATCTATATCCATAAGCATACATATATGTGCATAAATATCTAATGCATATGTGCATGGATATAGATATATATGCTTGTAATATTGAAGGGCCTCCAATGAAATGTTTAAAATGTAAATCAGGATCAAAAGGTAATCAAAAAATTAAAAGTAATTATTCAGTCATTTTAGTCATTTTCAACTCTGTCAAAAAAGCACACATGGAGTCAGGTACCAGTTGCCTCCTTCCTTTTCTTCCAACAATGTGAGTATACCAGTAGAGCTCTCTTCCTGTTCACCTGTCAGCCTTCATTCTTGTCATGTGACTTGTTCATCCTCCCTTTTTATAATAAAAGTCCTTGATGACATTCTCTGCTTCTGTTCTTCTTTGGAGTTCATTAGTTTTATATTGGTAGTTCTCACATCACCATTTATCTTTTCATTACCCTCTGTTCTATATTCTTCCTTAGTTCTTCAGAACTTGAGAGTGATGTTCCAAGTTTTCAACAAAAAAACAGCAATGGGGTAGAGCCACGATGGTAGAGTAACAGCACAGATTTGCTAGCACTCTCCTGCCCCCTCCCCAACCCAGCCAAATACTGGTAAAAATGACTCTAAACAAATTACGGACTAGTAGAACCCACAGAATGAGAGAGTGAAACAAATCTCCAGCCCAAGACAGCCTAGAAGGTCTCCAGGAAGTGTTGATAATACTGCACTTGGAGCAGAGCACAGTCCAGTGTAGGCCATGCCAGAATAGATGGGACTTGAGCAGGCCTTGAGAGGACTGAATCTTAGACACATGTAGTGGTTTTCAGATATCATGACCCCAAACACTGAGGACAAATGGGAAAGTCAGTGCAAAAATCCTGTGGGACCTGTGTGAAAGAATAGAGTGGTGAACTCCAGTCCCAGGGCAGTGGAGGGAGTGGAGGAGAAATCCACTGCAGCAGCAGCAGAGGCAGGGGCAGCAACTATTTCTGGAGCTTTAAGCCCACAGATTGTGGGGGAATCTGACAGTACACCTCCCACACCCACTGGAAGCAGAGAAGTGCATTGACAAAGAGCTCCAAAGTCAAGTAAATATCTGGGGAAATGATCACAAACTGGAAAAAGAATTAGAAAATAGAATCATACTTTGATGATAAGAAGACCAAAGTATACAAAGAGAAGAAAAAAAAAAAGTCAACGCTCCTACATCCAAAGCCTTCAAAAAAATATGAATTGTTCTCAGGTCATGGAAGAGCTTAAAAAGGATTTTTGAAAATCAATTAAGAGAAGCAGAGCAAAAATTGGGAAGAGAAATGAGAGTGATGCAAGAAAATCATGAAAAACGAGTCAACTGTTTGCTAAAGGAGACCCCAAAATGCTGAAGAAAATAACACCCTAAAAATAGACTAACCTAAATACCACAAGAGATCCAAAAAGTCAACGATGAGAATAATACCCTAAAGAGAAGAACTGGCCAGATGGAAAAAGGAAGTCCAAAATTTCACTGAAGAAAATAATTCCTTAAAGATTAGAATGGAGCAGGTGGAAGTAATGACTTTATGAAAAATCAAAAAAATTATAAGAGGAAGTCAAAGGAATGAAAACATAGCAGACAATGTGAAATATCTCATTGGAAAAAACAACTGACCTGGGAAATGGATCCAGGAAAGATAGTTTAAAAATTAGTGGAGTATCTGAAAGACATGATCAGAAAAAAAAAGCCTAGACATCATCTTTCAAGACATTGTCAAGAAAAACTGCTTTGATATTATAGGACCAGAAGGTAAAATAGATATTGAAAGAATCCACCAAACACCTCCTGAAAGAGATGCCAAAAGGAAAACTCCTAGGATATTGTAGCCAAATTCCAGAGCTCCCGGGTCAAGGAGAAAATATTGCAAGCAGTCAAAAAGAAACATTTCAAGTATTGTGGAAATGCAAACAGGATAACACAAAATCTAACAGCTTCTATACTGAGGGATTGCAGGGCTTGGGATACAATATGCCAGAGGTCAAAGGAGCTAGGATTAAAACCAAGAATTACCCACTCAGCAAAACTGAGTATAATCAGGGTAAATAATGGTCATTCAATGAAATAGAGGACTTTTGAGCATTCTTTTTGGAAAAACTAGAGCTGAATAGAAAATTTGACTTCCAAACATAAGAATCAAGAGAAACATGGAAAGGTAAACAGGAAAAAGAAATCATAAGAGACATACTAAAGTAGAACTGTTTACGTTCCTACATGGAAAGATCATATTTGTAATTCTTGAGACTTTTCTCCATATTAGGATAGTTGGGGGGATTATATGCAAATAGGAAGATCGCATAGGATGAGTTAAAAAGGTATGGATGATATCTAAAAAAATGAAATTAAAGGGGAAAAGAGGAAGATATTGGGAGAAGAAAGGGGGAAATAAAATGGGGCAAATTATCTCATGTAAAAAAGGCAAAAAATCTTTTTTTATTGGAGGGAAAAGGGGGAGATGAGAGGGAAAGAGTGAACCTTCTCATTGCATTTGGCTGAAATATGGAATAACAACTCAATTGAAATGAAAATCTATGTTATATTACAGAAAAGTAGGGGGAAGGGCATAAGCAGGGGATAGGGAGATGATCAAAGTGGGACAAATGGGAGGAGAGGGGAATTAGAAGTAAACACTTTTGAGAAGGGATAGGGTCAAAAGAGAGAATAGAATAAATTGGGGGCCGGATAGGATGGAGGGAAATATAGTTAGTCTTTCACAATATGACTGTTATGGAAGTGTTTTGCAAAACTATGCTTGTATAACCTATATTGAATTGCTTGCCTTCTCAGTGGGAATAGGTGGGGAAGGAGGGAGGGAGAGTAGTTGGAACTCAAAGTTTTAAAAATGAATGTTAAAATTTTTCTTTACATGTAACTAGGAAATAAGAAATACAAGTGATGGGGTATAGAAATCTATCTTGCCCTACAAGAAAATAGAAGGGACGGGGTAAGAGAAGGGAAAGGTGTGATAGAAGAGAGGGAAGATTAGGGAAAGTGGTAATCAGAATCCATGCTGTCTTTGAGTGGATGGAGGGGAGAAATGGGGAGAAAATTTGGAACTCAAAATTTGGAACTCAGAAAACACCAGAAAAATATTTGCCTTGAAAACAGGCATCTTTATTTTCTTGGTTAGCTTCAGATCCGTAAAAATGACTTGCTGCTTATGGAAAGCAATTCACCCCAGTCTTCTTTTTAATTTAATTCTGGAGCTCATCTAACCCAGTTCAGAAGGCTAGAGAATTACAAAGACAGAAAGTCATAGCAAGAAAAACCCAAGTTGCCATTTTTTAAAGAATGGTATAGAAGAAACAGCAAATGTGAATTATAATGTGAGCTTCTCAAAGGGAGAATGTTTTTGCCTTTCTTTATACTCCCAGTGCTTAGCATAGTGCCTGACATATTGTTAAGTGCTTAAATATTTGTTTTTTTGTTGACTTCAGCAGGAAACAAATAGAAACTCTTGGCAAGGACAACAAATGGGGAAGATGAAAATTTTCAAAAGGATATGAGATAATAAGTGTTAAACTGTGTAATTTAAGAAACACATTTCCAGATGAAATAGTTACACATTTGTTTTGAGAATACTTTTCCCACAAAGGGGAAAGTGTATGTGTGTGTGTGTGTGTGTGTGTGTGTGTGTATGTGTGTGTGTGTGTGTGTGTGTGTAGGGGGAAGGGTAGGATGGTAACAATACAGAAACAGGCAGGGGAAATGAAGAAGGATATGTCAGTGAAGTATTTAAATATGTAGCATGAAAATAAAATGGGAATATTCATGGGAGAGAGGACACAGTAAATAGGTTAATGTTGGTACCACATAAAATTATTGGATAGAATAAGTTGTATGTGTTACAGAAGATTCAGTTTCATATACAATCATCTTTGAATATATAAATTTTCATGTTTGTTGAAGACTTTCTAGTCCATAACACAAATATTTAAAATGTTTCAAAAACTAAATAGGCAATCATTTGTAAACAGACAAAACAATGAAAATAAGAATTTTTACAAGTTATATTGAAACAGTATTTTCATACCCTCTAGGCTTTTCTCCAGACTTTAACTACTCTGTTCTAAATGAAGGTCCCCACCTACCCCCACTTTTCCATTTCTTTTTAGTGTTGTCTTTTCCTATTTTTTGGCAGCTCACTGACACAGAGAATAGAATGCTAGGCCTGGAGTCATGAAAATCTGAGTTCAAATCTCACCTCATTTACTAGCTATGTGATACTGTGCAAGTAATTTAACTTTGTTGCCTCAAAATCCTCATCTGTAAAATGAACTACAGAAGAAAATGGCGAACCACCAGAGTATCTTTGCCAAGAAAGGGGTCATGAAGATTGAGAGACAACTGAAAAATAACTAAACAATTTCTCCATTAGAAGTGGAGCTCTATGGAGTCAGACTTTGTCTTTCTTTCACCTTGTATTTCTATTCCCCACACTTAGTGGTGTCTAAAATTCTTGTTGGCTAATGACTGACCAGTGCAAGGAGATACATGTGTGCTTGAACAGACTAGCATCTTAGAGTATTGGGCTTGGAGACAGAAGAAACTAAATTGAAAACCTTTTCAATGTACCTACAAACGAAGTGGACCTGAACTAACCAGAATCTATGTTGCAGGCAAACCCTTAGTAACTCTTAATTCAAAGATGGATTGTCCATCTACATTGGTGGAAGAAGTTCCCATAATAAGAGTCCCCTACACTGAAATAATCACAGATCATATTTTTGTGTAGGACAAGTGATGTTAAAACAGGATAAACAAGAGACCCCTTGAATCTTCCACTTGAAAGCACACATCGTTAATTTTTATTTACCAGTCATTTTAACCTCTCTGATATAAAATAGTGTAATAGAATCTGGAACCAGGATTCAAGACTAATACCCTGGTAGCCACCAAATAATTTTGTGACCTTGGACAGCTCATCTAAACCCTTTGTACTTAATTTTCCTTATCTATAAAATGAGAATTTGGCTTACACCAGATATTCTTAACATTTTTTGCATCATAGGCCCCTTTGTCAACTTATTAAAATGCAAAATAATATGCAGAGGCATACAAAGCAAAGTATATTTAAAAAAATTATAAGAACAAGTTCATTGACTTCAGGTTAGTACAGTCCAGATAGGTGATCTCTAAGGATTCTTCGAGTTCCAAGGTACTGTGATTTGCTACTATGATTTTGAAATCATTATCTTCATAGTTTGGCCATGGGTATAGTCTTCCAAATTAGCAAAGATTTACATGCAATACTGGAATGAGAATTGTCCAATAAGAGGAGCTCAAAATTATTTTTGTTTTATTTATAATGCCAAACAAGGTACCACCAAGCGGTTATAGTTCTCCAAAAGTCAAGTATATGAAGAAATAGAGAGATAAATATGGAGAAACAGAAAAACAGAGGGGTTGGGGGGAGAGAGAGAGAGAGAGAGAGAGAGAGAGAGAGAGAGAGAGAGAGAGAGAGAGAGAGAGAAAGAGAATCAAAGAGGGAATATCTAACCAATTCATTATTCTAATTTTAATTTCTAGAAGTGTCACAAGAAGGTCAAAAGTGTTTTCAGATTCATGTATATTTTCAATAAAGTCATTTGACTGATGATATCATATTTATTGCCTTAGACAAGACAGAAGTTCTAAGCAAACTCCATGTTTCCTTTCAGATCTAAATTTAATGATTCCATTTATAACCTTTGTAGAAATCTTAAGGTCTCTTCTTTCCTTCTCCTGAGCTCACAGTCAGGTCTTGAAATCCCAACACCTCTGTTCATCTTCTCTAAATCTCCATTCTGAATGTTTTGATCAGGGAAAATTTAACTGATAAATAATAACTATGTTCAGTTTACTTTCTTATCTTTTCCATGGTTATTTTCATGTTGAAAGAGGATGGCAGGGGAGGTAATGGCTTCCCAGGGAAATGAAACTTATGTGGAAAAATATCAAGCCTTATAGCAGGCATGTGAAAAAGAGATGCTTTCTTAGTGAGAATACCATTCCCAGTTAACTTAAAATTACATGTTGTAGGGCAGTGGTTTCAGACTCAAAAAAAAAAAAAAAAAGACTAATGAATAAATAAAGATCCCTGTGGGCTGTGTATTGACTTAGTTTGTTTTTTTAATATTTTTATTTATTTTGCTAAATATTTACCAGTTACATTTCAATCTGGTTGGGGCTGTACTTATTAGTGTTGATGGCAGTGGAATTTGCTTCTGATTAGTAGAAAACTTCCTATTATGCCTATAGAAAATAATACCCTTGCCTTTGCGCCTCATAATTTGAAATGGTTATCTACCATAAACTCATTGTCTGGTTTTCCTATTCATACTTAGTAAGAAACTGACACTGACACAGTGACACTCAATTTATTGTGATTACACACCCCAAAACATGGATAAAGCAGTAGAGGTTGTTCCATTGACAATAACAGAACTGATATGTATACAGGCAATCCCGAAAAAGAGTTCAGCTCAGCTGTAGGAAGTATTGTAGGATACTATTTTCTTTGTTACTATAGAAACAGTAAAATGTCAACTATTTTTAGAGGTCTACTCTAGGATTAAAGCAGCCATGCTAGTTATCAGTCTGTTTAAAGATGCCAGCAACGTATGTCAAGGCAGTGATTAATTTCTCCAGAAATTTATATTTGCATGGCCTTTGTATATTGCCTAGAGAATTTCACTTCTCTGAAGCTACCTTCATATTTATGATACCCTGAGGGGGCTTAGATGGGCATAGTACATATAGTTCATGATTTGGTATTATTGATATGTCTATTATTTTTATGCCTGTGGAGTTAACTGAGAGTAACTAATTTTGTTTATGTACTGCTTATGTACTGGTTTATGGTGTTTACAGCAGTGAACACCCTACTTGGTACACAGATGCTGCAATTAACAGACCTATGTTTTCACTTAGTTAATTCTTTTCATTGACTACTTTTATTCTTTTGGGTGCAAATTGCTTAAACCTTGCCCAAGCCTGGAAATACATTATGCTGGAGAGTTTGAAAAAGCATATTTGGAATTTAGTTTTAAATATGAAGTCCATAGCTCCATTTTAGCAAATACGGGGAGTAAAAAATGAAGGGATCTCTGAATCTAAAGCATCTTGTGTATGTATTGCTTAATGAGGAACTCTACTACCAAAGTCTGAAATGATAATGGTGTGTATTGTCAGTCACTTTTCTCCTGAAGCCATTTGCAATTTTCTCCATGCTAATGTTTAGCAAATTAACATCTCGAACCCATGTGTTAGAGACACCTGCTGTGTCTTTGGCATGACATTCAGTATATGGAAGGGAACTATTTTATGCATTCTATTTAAAAAATCATATTGAATAGAGTTTGAAATGAAGATTCTTTTCAACTCTGTGGGTTATTTTTGATACAAGGGTTTAAATGTTCATATATTTGTGGTATGTAAATAAATCTATATTTGACACAGATGAAAAGTAAACTGTGAAAATAACAAACTAATATACAAAAAAAGTAGTGAAAATTCAGAAAAAGAAGTGGCTATTTATTAACATTTAAATCTGTGATTTTTTTTTAAAAATTTTTCTGGGTTGCATGCAATTTATTTTTTTAAATTAGTATTTGTTTTTAAAAAGACATGTTTGAAAATATTTACAAATTGAAGGTGCTGTAGTTTATCAAATTTTCTTTTTGATGTAATTTCTTAGTCACTATCACTGATTCCAGAAAACTGCTTAAAGTGATAATTAACTAGTGAAGCATCCCATTCCATAATCATTCCATCATCAAAATGACCTTATGAAATGTGCCCCACCAGCATGTCCCTGTCCTGCATACTACCCAAAGCAGAAAAGATGTTCTCTTCTCTGAAGTGACTGATACTTTTGTAGCACTCTTTTTAGGAAGTTCAAAATCATTCTGGATGTTAGACAAATTTAGCTAATGCAAACGAATTAAAAACCCATGCTTTTTAATTAGAGCAGAATGTTGTTGATAGTTCGGTTCATGAGGATTAGAGTCTTTGGTTAAGAGATGATAGGCAAGTCCTGATAACAAAATTGAAGACAAGTTAAATGAAACAGTGAGATGATAGTTCTCTAATTCTTTAACCTTAAACCACCACTACATAATAATCATAAAATGTAGGCTCACATTGACCTCAACTTTTTAAGGGCCTTCTTATAAGTACTTTGATGGTGAAGGCTTTGGAATAAAAAACTAAAGACCTGAAGCAATTATTCAGAAAATTCCTTGTCTGCTGTGTCTCCCAGAAGTGTTTCTGCCTTTATCAATTAGATACTACATATTTCATGAATTTGTTATTTTGTCGTTGTGGGTACTACTATCTTGGACACTTTACAGAGAGTATTGCTTCAAGTTGCTATTGAAAAGAAAAACACACATGTAAAATGGGAAGAAAAACATTTATAAAAGGAAAATCAAGGCTATATATATTGAAATTTTCTGTAGTATGACTATGTTACTTACCTTTCGCTCTACTTGCTCAGGAAGGACATCTGGAAAACATCAAGGACACACAATGGAGGAAGGTATCAGGAAATATTTGAGAAACATCACCGAACTGAATAGATCAAAAGGGAAAAAAAATTGACTAGTAAAAGTGAAACACAAGGAAAAGTGGAAACAATTATCCTTGGAAAAGTGACTGAAAAATTCTTTAGCTCTTTCTTTCCCTAGCCAAAACGAAAGAAATGACAAGAATGAAATCAAAGGAAATAGGGGAAAAATGAGGGTGTGTTAATATTCTGAAGGTTAAATGAAGGGTCAGGAAACAAAAAGAGACTTAAGGGGTTTTGAAAAGTCTTCAGGCTTTTGGGAGGGTACATGTGGAAGGGATATGAATGAGGTTTATTTTTAGGCATGGATATCTTTGAGCTAGTCAGTCTTTGGAGCTGGAGAGAGGTGCCTTTTATTTGGGAGATGCCAGATAAGATGGGCAAGAAAGGATTAAGGAGTATGCATGAATTTATTGTGAAAAAAAATGTTCATTTACTACTTAAAAAAGTATTTCAGGAAAAATCAAAACATTTGTTATGAAGATAATTAGAAAAATGTTCTCTATCTAGCCTTTTACTTTTCAAATGGAAACTTGACCTATCATCCTCAGGCTGTTTTCCTGCCTGAATGGCATTCTAATAACATTCCATGGTGCCCAACATTTGTATTCTGCTCATTAGCCACTTAGAAACCCACACTTAAGAAGCCCAGACCAGATTAGTAGATGAAGGAGATTTCTGTCCTTTCAAGACAGTATAGAATTTGTTGTATATTTAAAAGGAATAGCAAGTTAAACATAATAGATTTGTAGTTTCATGTGAATTATCTTTTTTATTCTATGTTGTGGAAATGCTTATTTTATGCCATAAAATAAAAATGAGATATTTTAAATAAATATTCTTGAATCACCATAACCTCACATTCTTCCAAGGCACCAATGTGGAGCGCCATGATGTACTCAACTGAAAGTTGACTGGATGCCTTCCACCTTGTTTTGCTTTGTGGAACATTTTGGGAGACTTTTGGGTATTTTTGTGGCTACCCCCATATTCAATGAGACTAACATCTACATTAGTATAGCTAAGTGGTAGAGTGGAAAGAGTGCTAGGCTTGGAGTCAGGAATACCTGAGTTCAAGTCCTGCCTCAGACACAACTAGTTGCATGAACTTCAATTCATTTAACTTTTGTTGTTCTCAGTTCTTCAAAATATAAAATCAGAATCATAATAGTACCTACCTCCCAGGGTTGTTGTAAAGATAAAATGGGATATTATTTATAAAGGGATTAGCACAGTGCTTGGCACATAGCAGGTGTGATAAGTGTTCTAGGTATCATCATCATCATCATTATCACTACATACCACCACCTCTAAGAGAGCACAGTTTTGTCTGTGATATGCTCTGTATATTTCCCAAAATCATAAGACCTTTTCAGTTTTATAATACAGAGGAAGTAATTTCTATTCCTATCCAGGAGTACGAAATGAGTAAAAGGTCTATAAGAATAAATAATTTGAAAATTTCACTGCACAGTGTAGAATTCCATTTCCGCTGGTCTGTGTGCTCAGTCTTCCTTTTCAACAAGAACCACCCTTGGTAAACAAACATCTCCCTGTTGATTTTCAGGCAGATCCTGAAAAACAAAGAAACCAAAAAATCCTTCATGATTCTAGGTCAGAGGATAAGCACATAGATCATGAGAATACTTTGCCCTATAAGCCAAAATGAATGCTAAAAGGATTTACTTAGAACTGGGAGAGTTATACGAAATTATGAAAAACCAAAATTACATGTAGAAACAAGCAAGTTAACTGCAATTTATTATTTTTATTATCAGTATATTTACAAAAAAGAAAGCTCTGTTTTCAGGCCACATGAAAAGTGATGTATTGTCCATTTTTTCTAACTTTGACCCTTTTTATGAAACCCAAAAGGGTGAGGCATATGTTTTACTGAAATGCTGCTTTTTCTCTGCTACATGTAGCTTTAGAGGGTAGTTTAGTTGGCTTCACCAAATGCATATCATCCTTAAAGAGTCATTTAGATGTTGGACGCATCTTCCTCATTACATACTATTCTATATATTTTTGTTTTCAGATTTCAAAATATAACTGATAGGTACTACTGGTCAATGGTTATTTTAGAGGTGCTTCCTAGTTAAATACTGTCCTATCAGAAACTCATTTCTCCAAAGAAGCAAGTATTTTGTTAAATAGCTCTCTAAGCTATAATTATATGGAGCTTGAATTCCACACACAGCAATATACCAAGTTTTTTTTGTACATAGCATTTTCATTATAAAGGTGGTTTTCATATTCATAATATATAAGCAATGTTAGCTGAATGCCAAGACCGCTTAGATCCTGTAAGCTCCCATCATCATAGTGTTGCAAACGAATGCTTGCTCAATGTTCAATCCATGTTATCAAGGATGACTTTGCATGGAGCCATTTGTATGTCTCTATGTAGTCGCTCAGGTCACATGGGAATATACATGGCTTATTGTTTCCCTTGAAAATTACCACAACTCCCAGCAAGATGGTGAAGTTATCACTCCAGTTTCTGTTTTGTATTGTGGTTCCCTCATTTAGAAGTCCCTCTCATTCTCTGCTCCGTACCTGTAGAATTGTAACTAGTAATCTGATTCCCAAAGTAAACCCATTAAACGTACTGATGGAAAGAGAATGAAAGCACATTGAAAGCAAAGTTTAAAGGCAGATTCAGTTGACCAGAGGAAGGTGTTGATAATGCAGAGAGAAAACCCAGACCAGGGAGAATATAGGATACTTCCTTGTTGAAGAGACACAGAAATCCTGGAATACAGTGGGACCTTGATGGGGAAGATGGAAGAGTGAGGCTGGTCCAAGATGAGAGGAAGTATAGTATTTGGCTATTTCCAGTATTCAGTAATTATTCTGACTAACTTTTGAATTTATAGTCAAACTTCAACCAAAGAATGTTTTAAAAGAGAAGACTCTTTATCTGAGGGAGAACAGAGCTATGCAGTCTCCAAAAGTGAGTCTAACTCACCCTCTTCTTCCTGTCCAATTCAGGGCCCAGCTTATATACATGTGGAACATGTGCCAAATGTATAGTGATCATGCTCAGCCTCTGTGGTGTGTCTGTCATCTGAACAAAGGGCATTCTTCATCAATATATTTTTTCCACTGTGCATAGTTCAAACTAACCTTTGAGTCATTGTGGATCTAACTCGGGTGACACTAGATAAAAGTGCTTAACTTGGTGTCTGTGAGATAATTTTTTAAAGTTGATCCTTGTGTTTCAATGTAAGTTGTTTTCAATATGACTATTTCTCTATATTCCTATATATTTATGCATTTACTGTTTTAAAAATTCTTCTATGATGGAGTACATAGCCCTCAATAGATTCCTGGATGTATCTGTTATACACTCACATACATACATACATAGAGAGAGACAGAGAGAGAAAGACAGAGAGAGAGAGAGAGAAAAAGCGATGAGTCCCTGCTCTTGAACTCTTGAATATACAGGGTCTTTAAGCTGACAGTATTAAGTCATATGGAAAAAGGAATATAGGTAACATCACCATCAGTAGTAATAGTGGAAATTATTGACCTTTTTCTTTTCATAATTGCCCCCTTTGTCAGTCTTATGAAGATTATGGACCTCTTCACAGAATAATGTTTTTAAATAATTGACAGAAATGATAACTTTCAGTTAGAGGTTAGTGAAAATAAAGAATTTT
Organism: Bettongia penicillata ogilbyi; assembly: GCA_023548195.1. NCBI lineage: Eukaryota > Metazoa > Chordata > Mammalia > Diprotodontia > Potoroidae > Bettongia > Bettongia penicillata. The sequence continues at coordinate 842,442 of JAJHZJ010000302.1, read as the reverse complement.
TTTTCCAATTTATTTTACAAAGTCCCTGAAATCTCTTCATAGCCTTCACAGAGAATCTTTCTTCCCTGGATTCATTGATTCATCCAATAAATGTTTATTAAGTGTTTACTAATAATCTGATGCTGTTCTAAGTTCTAGAGAATACCAACGGAGGCAGAAGACAGTCCTTGCCTTCAAGGAGCTTAAAATGTAGTGAATTTCCGGGACAGCAGGAGGCATCTCTGGGGGAACAAAGGTCTTCCTAGCTTCTTGCTTCCTTGCTGAAAGGTTATCTCTTTTATTACATTTTAAAGGAATCATGGTTTTCTTCCTATGCCTGGTACACACCAGAGAAAGCTCTGAGGCACCATTTTGTTCTACCTTTCCAATTTTTATATTAATTCAACAAATATTTAGGAAAGGACAATTATGGCTCCTGGACATTGAAAGAAGTTAACATCTTGTGAATTTAGGCTCTAGAGATGATAACTATCCTAGAAATAATACACTTTGCTTCTTGTTATTCAATCTTGTCTGATTTTCAGAGTTCAACCTCAACTAAGAGTCACATGATTCTTAACAAGCAGCTGCTTGACGCGCTTCAGACAAATTCAACATTGCAAAAAAAAGCGGGTCAGGGAGAGGACCTGTCTACTCATCACCAACCACAGGACTCAAGAAAGAAGTATGCATGGTGAAAAAAAAGCCATGTAAGCACTCGGACTAACCAAAGAGGCTTGATTTAAACCACTAAAAACCAAACAAATAAACAAAACTCCACTGAAGTGTTCACACTCAGGAAGAGGTAAAATAACCCTGCACTCTCTCGCCTTTTCATGGGGCCTTCACCTTGACGAATTAGCTCTCAGAAGCAAATGTGCCTTTACCACTCTAGCTCAGCAGTGGGATGGTGAAGGCTTAAGGTTGTTTTCTCAGTTCTCAGTTTAAATTATTTTCCTTTTCTTGTATTTCTAAAATATGTTAGGGGGATCCTGTGTGTCTTACAATTCAAGTATAATCAGAAATTTAGGGAAAGAATTTTTAGGGCCTGGTATCATGTTTCATTGAACCAGGGAGCCAGTACTCAGAGATAACAGTAGAAGGCTCAAGAAATGGCTGAGAATACCATTAGACCTGGTAAATGTTTGAGACTATCTAGAAGAGCATTGTGTAGCATTTATTTCAGACAAATTTGAAGCTGACCCTGAGACAGACAAAATGACAAGTTCAAGATCCATAAATAGTAATAGAAATAGAGTATGCAAGGCAAAGGAAATGATAATATCATTATCCTCTGCACTGCTGAGGTAATATGCGGAATATTATTTGAAAGACTACTACATGGTGTTGTAATTAAAGGTGCTTTTCTCAGTCCCAGAGCACAGAAGTAGAAGTCAAGTATAAAAGTTTCAGACAGGACTATTTTGACTTTATGCCATCAGGACTATTTAAAACATGCTACTTCAGATGTTAAAATGTTAATGAGTTCCCATTTTCTGGAAGTCTTCAAGCAGAAAACAAATAATTACTGAAAAACAAATAGTAATGTTGTATGTGGGATTTTTTTTTCAGATATTTATTTATGGATTTGGAGGTCCTACTTAATTCTTAGTCAAAGTTTCTATAACTTATATTCTAATTATTTCCCCACTAAACTTTTCCTCTCCTAATATCAAATCTCTACTCTGTTGATAAAACATACAAATGATATGATAGGATACTATACTTTCTTTACCCTGGATGTGGGCATATCCCTATCTGGAGTTATATCAATAAAGTAGTTTGGAGACTATCTAAAATATTCCTCTCTTTGGAGTATTTCATTTTATTTTAGAGTTAATGTTACAGCAATTTGCTAAATTGTTGCTGTCATAAAACAAAAACATTGTTTCCTTAATGCTATTAATCTATTAGATTTAAATAACACCAGCTTTTATCTTCTTTCCAATTAAAGTGATTGGATGTGATTTTAAAATTTCTGTATACTATTCTCCTTCTGAAAATATGTACAATGAGACATCTAGAAAACTGCCAACCCTTTTTTTTTTCCTTTTTCCTTGTTGCAGATATACCTGTTGAGTTTCACTGGAGCAGGATCAGATCAAAAGTAGTTGGAGACTTGATCTTCTTCCAGCTAATATTGAAATACATTTGGCTTTGAATCTTGCATGAAGAATCTGGAATGTAATCAACATTATAGCACTGTGACTACTGGGCCTTGGATCAAGTAGAAATTCAAATTGAACAAAATGATTTTCTTTTCATGTCATTGTACTTTGTGCTTAGGTATTCTACTAACTGGAGATGCTCTTTATGTGTGCTTTTGTCTCGGGGCATTTGCTTAATTCAGGTATGACAACCTCCTGTGATCCATGAGGGACAGCTACTTTTAGGATATAATATTGTTTGAAAATTAGCATTTTTGCCTGCATCTGTACAGATTTTCAAACAAATTCATTTGACTAGATAAATTGAAAAAAAAATAGGGAGTAGAAAGACTCACTGTGTGCTAGCTCTGAAGCCACAGCCCATATATTTTCTGTAAAAAGAACTCCCCACAAATTCTGGATCACTGCAAGCCACGCAGAAACGCAGGGGAAGAGATTTCCATTCCAGAGAGTCCTGGAAAGCTGTCCCCAGGGGTCCGTGGCACACCGGACGGAGACCACCCCTGCGCTGCCCTGGCCACGTGGCCAGAGAGGAGCAGATTCGAGCAGGCTTCAGAGACAGAACCTCTGGCGGCCACGAAGGTCCCTCCACCCACAGGCACTACAGGTCAGTGAGAGAGACTTCTGGCCTGGTTGAGAGGGGAGCAGGGTGTCTCCGTGACTCTGGCCCCCTTGGGAAGCAGTGGTGGAGGCAGAGGCAGCAGCGGCCTGGGACTCCCGGAGCAGACAGTAGCTCCGGGCCATTACCGAAGATCTCCACATAAACCCCCTGAGGGAACTGAGCCTGGGAGGTGGCCCTGCCCCAACCTGAGCACCAGAACTCAAGCTCACATTGAATAGCAGGCTCTTCCACCACTGAAAGCCCTGAGGCTGGGGAGCAGCATTTGAATCTCAGACCCCAAGCACTAGCTGGGCAGATCTAGGCGGGGGCGCAGAGGAATCTCAGAAGTCAAGTAACTGGCTGGGAAAATGTCCAGAAAAGGGAGGAAAAATAAGACCATAGAAAGCTACTTTCTTGGGGGACAGATGTTCCTGCCTTTCATTTCTGATGACAAGGAACAATTATTACCATCAGGGAAAGATATAGAAGTCAAGACCTCTGTACCCCAAACATACAAAATAGATATCCAATGGGCTCAGGCCATAGAACAGCTCAAAAAGGATTTTGAAAATCAAGTTAGACAGGTGGAGGAAAAACTGGGAAGAGAAATGAGAGAGATGCAAGAAAAGCATTGAAAAACAGGTAAATACCTTGCTAAAGGAGACCCAAAAAAATGCTGAAGAAATAACACCTTGAAAAATAGGCTCACTCAATTGGCAAAAGAGGTTCAAAAAGCCAATGAGGAGAAGAATGCTTTCAAAAGCAGAATTAGCCAAATGGAAAAAGAGGTTCAAAAGCTCACTAAAGATAATAGTTCTCTCAAAGTTAGAATGGAACAGATGGAGCCTAATGACTTTACGAGAAACCAAGAAATCACCAAACAAAACCAAAAGAATGAAAAAATGGAAGAGAATGTGAAATACCTCATTGGAAAAACAACTGACCTGGAAAAGAGATCCAGGAGAGACAATTTAAAAATTATGGGAGTACCTGAAAGCCATGATCAGAAAAAGAGCCTAGACATCATCTTTCATGAAATTGTCAAGGAAAACTGCCCTGATATTCTAGAACCAGAGGGCAAAATAAATATTGAAGGAATCCATCTATCACCGCCTGAAAGAGATCCAAAAAGAGAAACTCCTAGGAACATTGTGGCCAAGTTCCCGAGTTCTCAGATCAAGGAGAAAATCTTGCAAGCAGCTAGAAAGAAACAATTCCAGTATTGTGGAAATACAATCAGGATAACACAATATCTAGCAGCTTCTACATTAAGGGATTGAAAGGCATGGAATAGGATATTCCAGAAGTCAAAGGAACTAGGTCTAAAACCAAGAATCACCTACTCAGCAAAACTGAGTATAATACTTCAGGGGAAAGTATGAGAATTCAATGAAACAGAGGACTTTCAAGCATTCTTGATGAAAAGACCAGAGCTGAAAAGAAAATTTGACTTTCAAACACAAGAATGAGAAGAAGCATGAAAAATTAAACAGCAAAGAGAAGTCATAAGGGACTTACCAAAGGTGAACTGTTTGCATTACTACATGGAAAGACAATATTTGTAACTTGAAACTTTTTAGTATCTGGGTAGTTGGTGGGACCACATACACACATATATGCATACACGTACATGCACACACACACGCACACACACATGTACACATATGCATGCACACACACATACACACATGCATGCACATACAGAGACAGAGAGCACAGAGTGAATTGAATAGAATGGGACCATATCTTAAAAGAAATTAAGGTAAACGGTGAGATAGAAATGTAGTGGGAGGAGAGAGGGTGAAATGGAATGGGGTAAATTATATCTCATTCAAGAGGCAAGCAGGAGACTTTTTAGTGGAGGGAAAAAGAGGAGAGCTGAGAAAAAAACATGAAGTTTACCCTCATCACATTCGACTAAAGGAAGGAATAAAATGCACACTCATTTTGGTATGAAAACCTATCTTACAATACAGGAAAGTGGGGGAGAAGGAGATAAGCAGGGTTGGGGGGGGATGATGGAAAGGAGAGCAATGGGAGAAGGGAGCAATTTGAAGTCAACACTCTGGGAGAGACAGGATCAAAAGAGAGAATAGAAACAATGGGGGCGCAGAATAGGATGGAGGGAAATACAGTTAGTCTTACACAACACAACTGTTATCGAAGTCATTTGCAAAACTACACAGATATGGCCTATATTGAATTGCCTGCCTTCCCAAAGGGAACGCGTGGGGAGGGAAGGATGGGGAGAATTTGGAACTCAAAGTTTTAGGAATAACTGTTTAGTATTGTTGTTGCTACTAGGAAATAAGTTATACAGTTAATGAGGAATAGAAAGTCATCTGACCCTACAGGGCAAAAGAGAAGATGGGGACAAGAGAAGGGAGGGATGATAGAAGAGAGGGCAGATTGGAGATAGGGAAAATTAGATAGCTCGGCATATTGGGGTGGGGGGAGGGGATAAATGAGGAGAAAATTTTGAACCCAAAATTTTGTGAAAATGAATGTAAAATGTTAAATAAATACATTTATATTTAAAAAAAATAGTTCCACTAATCCCTCTCTCAGTCCCACCAAAAGAAAACAAAACTAGATTGCATAATGATGTATCCAGATTTGCAGGTCACATGGGCAGCACGATGTATTAGCCCAAACTCAATCTTACTCTTTGTTATTTCTGCACAGTCTACCCCAAGTTTTATTTTCATGTGATTTCCACCCACCTTTACCAGTAGTTTTCCTACTTTGACTTGCAGTGTAGGGAAGGCTGTCTGTCACATCCTATTTTCATCCACCCACACAGGGAAGGCTACATTCCACAGGAAGGATTTTTTGATGTTTGTTTGCTAAGTTTTTCTCACATAGTAAAGGCTGAAATTTTAAGGAATCTGTATTGAATAAGATAAAATATACACTATTTTCTAAAGTAATTTTGTCAAAAATATATTTTATCCTTCCTAAGTTTTAAGCAAGAAATATACCTTCCTCACCATTGGCCTTCTGGCCCCCAATATGCCTCTCTAACCCACCTCATGTCCCTGAAAGCCTGCTACCATGAGGCAGAAAATTAACAAAAACAATAGTAAGAAAAATCACACATTGGAGAATGTCAGTATTTGGGTATTTATCAATTTGCAATTGTTCTTTCACTAAATAGATAATGCAAGTTTCCTTTATTTTTATCTCATAAAATTAACAGAAACTGGTCCTCTCTTAGGAACTAATGTAGGTAGCAGATATCATGTTCTCTTTGCAGAAGATTGCTGAAATGGATGATAATGGTGTTTCTAAGGATGCACATACATACTCTCTGAGAAATCATCATTACTTTCCTAATCGACACTCCTGTCCTAGACATCTTCACCCTGTTCCCAGGGGTATAGGAGAAATGATGACAGGGATTTTACTGATGCTCTTTCTGGGAGGAAGAAAAAAATAGCTCCCATGCTTCTTTTTTTTGCCTTGGGCTAAAGAACCCTTAAGTTCACCTGACAATATTCACTAAATCAAATCGATGTGGCAGCAGTCAATTGAATGGAAAGAGGGGAGCAAGTACCAATTCTTTTTTTTTAGACTAATTTTAAAATCCCTCACAGTTGGTCATTTTAATACTGCAAAATGCAATTTTAAAGCTTGCTTCAGATAACATCCTCTTAATTATTGTCTCACTTTTACACATCAAAATGTGAGGTCCTCAAAAGTGCAAATACTTTTTGCCTTTGTATCTCTAGCATGTAGCACAATTCCCTGCACATAGCACCAACTTAGCAAATGCTTATAGACTTATTGTTAAAATAGAACTGTAGCATTAGGACATCTCAGTGAATGTCTGAAATTAATTATACTGGTATAATAACTACATACGAGCATTCATTGATCTATAAAAAGTTAGATATAGAGTATATCAATAGATAAAGATAGACGAACATAGATTTAGGGTAGAGATGTAGAGTTGGACATAAGGTGAGAGAGCTATGCTTTATATATATATATATATATAGTCTTACTATTTTGAAGGAGAATTTGTAATTATATCAGACTATCTAGTTATATTCAGTACCCTTTGTGTTTTTTGCTGAAAGTTTTTCTTTCCAACTCACAGGAATGCAGACTTAGGACATCTTAAAATAATTCTCTGTTCTGACAAGGACCCACTCCTAATTGAATAAGAACACTTATGAGATTGAGTTAATACTGAGATACAATCTGTTTGGATGATTCCCCACCTGCTTCAGAATCAAAAAGCCATAAGGGGTGAATTGAGCCTGAAGTTTCTTTGGCCCTTCCATGTGTACTTTTCATATGCTGTCATTTCTACCTCACATAAATCTAATTAAGTCAAGTTCAGATTTGCATTTCAAGCACGATTTGCATTGGAGGACAAATACAATTTATATGTTACCATCTGTGTAGAAAGATTATTAAACAATAAAGAATTAAGAGATAAACAGCAAGCCTAGGAGCAATGTATCCTGATCCCAAAGCATAAGAAATAAGAATCTGAAAGATTTGTTTAAGGCTTTTTTAATTGTTTTAAGGTGCTGACTAGGTTCCTGGAGCAGAAAGAAGTACAAGAATGTGCAAAAATGCATTGATTCTGGATTACCAGCTCTAGGAATTTAGCTAATTATCTTATTAGTGTACATCACATTTTATACATTTTAATTTGGATTATGTGGATTTTACTTCTTATTTCAGTTTGATAATATAAATGTTCATGAATTACATATGTTTTACACAACCATTTGCATTTCCTAAAACACTTGAGAAGCATGAAGATTCACTTTAAAACTGAGCCTTAGGACGAATGGCCTAATGTTGCCTAATACCTTTGATAGGAAGCAGTAATTAGCAAGCACTTTAATCATGTCTCCTTTTAAAATTCTAATGTTGATGATAGTCAAAATTTATATAGTGATCTGAGGCTTGTAAAATCCCATTTTATCCACACAACAACCCTGGGAAGTAACTCCTATCATGATCCTCCTTTTAGAGATGAGGAAACTAAGGGGGGTAGAGATTAAGTGACTTGTCCTGGCAGGGTCACATGGCTAATAAATATCTGAGATAGGTTTTGATCGCAGGTCTTCATGGCTATGACCTGTGCTCAATATACTGCACCATGTTGCTGCCTCTAAATTTAGGGGGAGGTAGCAAAAATAAGCTTCTAGATTCAAAGGCAATTATTTATATATCAAATAACAAATTCTTCTTCTCTTATTTGTTTGGTCATCTCAGTCATGTATAATTCTTTATGACCTCAGTTAAGGGTTTCCTGGAAAAAAAATGATTTGCCATTTCCTTCTCAAGCTCATTTTACAGATTCGGAAACTAAGGCAAACAGGGCTAAGTAACAGGCCACGCAGCTAGTTAAGTATCTGGAGGTCAGATTTGAATTTAGGTCTTCCTGACTCCAGCCCTGGCACTGTATTCACTGTACCGCCTAGTCTCCCACTTTACTTTTGACTGACGGGGGTAGCAGTGTTAGTAACAATTGTGTTGTTAGCAACAATTTTGTCAGCAACAGTTGCCAGACAATGAGAAATTCCTCTTGCCCAAGATAAATATGTTTTAACTAATGAATGCACTTCTGAGACAAAGTTGGCCACTAAATCATGAAAGGGACCTTCCTTAAGTAGGCACCTGCACAGTAGCAGGCCCCTGTCCTTTAGGTGAACTTATGATGCAGAGAAGTTTATTACAATATTATATCATACATTAATGCCCCGAGGCCTTTTCTGTATGCATTTTGGGTAGTAGTATGCACAGTTCTACTTTGTCTTTGTATATATATTTTTGTAAAAAGAGGGCTGTGGCTTGAACCCAATCCAGGATATTTGGATGATACCCAGAATATTTGCTGGTATTTTCTGCTCTACTTTGCTAAATTACTGATTCTTGTACATTAATCTAATCACTACCCATTATCTTTAAACAGAATACAACTTTGGCTTATTGAATAGAATGGCAACATGAAACTTTTGTCATGTGACTAGTTTTGGTTCAGTCATTTTTGAGTCATGTTCAACTCTTCAAGACCCCATTTAGAGTTTTCTTGGCAAAGATACTGAAGTGGTTTGTCATTTCTATCTCCAGTTCATTTTACAGATGAGGAAACTGAGGCAAACAGGGTTAAGTAACATGCTTGAGGGCTGCATAAGGAATAAGTGCTAGATTTGAACTTAGGAACATGAGTCTTCCTGATTCCAGGACTGACACTGTGCCACCTAGCTTCCCAAGGAAACATAGGATCATATTTAGATATGGATTTATATATATTTAGATCTGGAAAGGATCTTAAATCTGGGCCATTTATTAAGTACTCTAAATGTTAAATAATTATTTTGTATCCAGATTTGATTAGCTCAAATCCTTCTCAAACAGTTTTGCTACATCCTTTTCAAAGTATTTTACAATATTGGTCATCAATTTCCAAAGTCCAAGAACATTAACCTTTAAATTACCTGTGTGTTACCATGTATTCTATAGAAATAATATGCCAAGATAGGGTCTTCAAAAGAGGAGAGCTATGTTCAAAATCCATGTCTCATTCTTACTTGTTACGTGTTCATGAGGAAATTATCTAAGCTCTTTTGACCTATAAGGGTTCTTTCCAGTGAAAAATTTATGTTTTTATAATCCTGTCATCTACTAGGTCATAGGTATGTGTGTGAGTATTTGGATGCATGTACGTATGTCACTTTGGGCACTTCTGGGTTCCAGCATCAAGAGATAAGGTGAATGAGGCTTCAGATTACTTAAGGGAAAAAACCAAAAACAAACAAAGAAAAAAACTCTAGGAAGACATGAAAGGAGAAGGCAGTTTCCATCACGTTCCTGTTCTCAATGCTACCCTAGAGACTTCAGGGAGTTTCCCCTTGAGTAAAATCCAGTTCTCTCTCTTTCTCTTTCTTTCTCTCTCAGCTGAGCTGAAGAGTAATGTGTGATATAATAGAAAGTGAGAAGAACTGAGCTTCAAAAGAGTGGAGAAAAAGTATGTTTATCCATTGGATCCCTGCAGGTATCTTCGAACAAAGAAATTGAACTGAAAGTTCCTTGTTGCGATTGCCTTTTCAAGGACTGAGAGAAGTTCCTAAAGGTCTTCCCGCATCAGTTTGGAAACACACTCTTCTATTTTTATCTAAACTATTTCCTTTATTCTCACTTTGCTTCATATAAAGAAACCTAGGTTTTGATCAGGAAGACTCATATTGTTTACTTAGTCTCTAACAATAAAAAAATGGAGGAAATTAGGGATTACATAAAAATATAAAAATTTTAAATTATGGCAGAAAGTCAAACCTCTGTCCAAATATTAGAAATTTTCAAAACTAGGGGTCTGAGATATTATAATTTTATTAATAGTATTTTGATTTGCTAAAAATCTCCATAAAATAGTGGAGAGAGAGAAAAACTGTGTGGACCTGAGGAACATAATATTTCCCCTTGGCTACAAGTAAGCTACTTGAAACAAGGAATGGCAGATTAAATCTCTAGTCTTTACTTAAGAAGGGAGGGGGCAGGGAGAAGAGGATAGTGATCTCTAAAGTATTTCATAGGGAGAACATAGAAGACAACCGTGATGATTCAATCCCAGAATAAAAATTTGCATGCATATATGCATACATATAAATATACACATACATATATTCACATGTATGCACACACATATGCATATATGTATATGTGTGTACACACATGTGTATGTGTGTGTATTAGATTTATCTTGAATATATCTTAGAATAAAAAAATCAAACTGACCAAAATTCAGTGGCAATAATTCTCTGTCATAACTATAGGACTTGCCCATACAGATTAAAATTAATTAATTTTGTGTTAAAAATAATATTTATAATGCAAAAAAATACTTGCTCAAAAATTAGTCAACCTTGTGTCAATGTACATCAAGCCAATTTAGATCTCAAAATAGGCATGCCAACTCATTGTGCCAGTTAAGATGACCCCAAACCACCCCCCCAAAAAAAACTTAAGTGGTTACATATAGACACATTTAAAAAATTTCTTCCACTATTTTATGTGAGAGACTCACAGTATATTTTAGAGTCAGAGATTTTCAGATTTGAAAGAGATCTCAGGGCCTGTAAAGTCCCACCTTTTCCTGAAAAAATAATCTTTTCTATAATAAACCAAATAGTTATCCAGTCTGTATTTGAAAATCATTAGTGAGAAGTAACCCTCTACCTTCTAAGGAAGCTCATTGAATGTTGGACAGCTCTAGTGGTTGTGGGGGTCTCTTATTCCCATATGTCAAACCAAAATCTGTCTGTCAGTTTCTTCCATCCATTGTTCTTAGAAGGTAAAATCTCTGTGGGAAAAAACAACATGAGAAAAAGTCTAGTGTCTCAAATATTTGAGTGGCAGCTATTACATTACAACCTTCACATACCCCCTTCTCTCAAGTCCTGTTTTATCTAGGCCCTTTTTCTATTTCTGTTTCCTTCGAGTGATCATAACGTATGATCTCAAAGTCTTCCACCATTTTTGTGGTCCTTCTCTTGATGTTGTTCAATGGATTAATGTCTTTCCTAAAATACACTATCTATTATTGTATGCATTTCTCCAGATATAATCTTGTCATTCTGAGAGCAGCTAGCCTACAGCCTGCTTCTTCACAGATCTATGACTCATTGACATCCAAAATCACATTAACTCTTTTGAGCTACCATATTTATTGGCAATTTATATTGAACTGACTGACCATTGAAACCCTCAGATGTCTCAACTATTCCTTAGAAGTATTCATTAAACTTTGCATACCACTTGAGTGCTAGATAATGCAGTAAAACAGATTTATAAAGTGATAAATTTAATACTAATTTGCTAAATTATAGCCAAATTACTCACAAGAATGAACATCTTCTCCAATTGCCTAATTTCCACTTAAGGTATATTTTGCATATTCATGATTCAGTCTCCTGTTCTCCTTGTTGCCTACTCAGCATAAGTTACCAAACTATTCCTTGACCCAAGCCGAAATGCATTAGCTCCAATTAAAAGAATCCCCTCTATAAATCCCCCTCTTCTTGAAAGGGAAGTTATAATAAATGATTGTTAGAAAAGTAGATACAAAAACTGTCCTACTGGCAGTTTCAATATTATTCTGTCTCTAAAAATTCATATTAATTTCCTAATTTTACAGATGGATGAGCTGAGACACAAAGAATCTAAGTCACTTATCCAAGGTTAAACAGTGAGCTGGTGGCAAAGCTGGAAATCACAGCTCTGGGTGCTTCAGACCCTGGCTTTGCATACCGAATTATTCTGTATTTCTGCCTTGTGTAAGGACTGTTTGACATTAATTAAAGAGCTTGACAATAAACACTCATTTACTCATTTTTGCTTTTTATAATGAAAAATGTTTTTGTGTTGGATGCAAAAAAACCACTCTTTACTTTGGCATGCAAATTTACTCTGAACCAGCTGAACTAGATGTTTGTCAAACTTGGCATGGACTGCAATCTCAGACAGAGTACACTCCTGCCAAGATTTAGCCTCAGATGAAGTGTCCTGCCAAAGTTATAAGCAACTGACAATTAGAATTTTGCTTTAATCTGCCATATCAACACACTTTACCAATTCACACTGAAAAACACAAACATACCACCACCCTGACCACCACCACCACCACCACCTTCCATCTTTATTAAAATATGTTGATTTTGTCTTAGAACTTTGATGCAGCATTCCATTCCCAAAGAAGTCAATCTTGCTTTCAGTCCCACAGAGCTGCATTAGTTATTCCATTTATATTTTATGCCTTTCATTTTGCTCTCCTTCCTCCAATAGAAGTTTATTTTCCCCATTTGTGTTGTGATTTTTTTTTTCATTTCCACACTGAAGCTCACTTTCTCTAGCTTCATTTGTGCATTTTTCTAGTGATAAGCCCAGAAAATAATATGACATTTCCTCCTAGTGAATTATTCAGTTTTCTTGATGGTTCAGAGGCAATACCTTTGTGGTTCACTGAAGGTGTTTCTAGCAACAGTAAATGTCTCAGAACTCCTGTCTTTTTCATCTCTCCTTTTTCTAATTCCCTTGAAGGACCTAGAAAAGATGAGAAAAAAATGGTAAAGAACCAGGGAAAAGGTAGGATTAGTTTAATTTTTAGTGCAAATGAAAGAAATAACCATCTGGAAATGTGCTAGATTTGGTGGTCTAGTTAGTGTTGACATATTCTTGACTAACAAGACCGAAAAAGCGGCAGAGAGTATCCATGCCCCTCCAGGGAACTTTTTTTTGCCACCCTATTTATTTAACTTATATGCAGAGTACATCACATAAAATGCCAGGCTGGATGAATCAAAAGCTGAAATTAAGGTTGTTGGGAGACATATCAACAATCTCAGATTACGCAGATGATAACACTCTGATGATACAAAGTGAAGAAGAATTAAGAAGCCTCTTGAGGTGAAAGGGAGAGTGCAAAAGCTGGCTAGAAGTTTAACTTGAGAAAAACTAAGATCTTGGCAACTTGTTCCATCACTTTCTTTTTTTATGCTTCTCTTGAGTCTTGTATTTGAAATTCAAATTTTCTTTTCAGTTCAAGGAGCTTTTTTACAGCCGCTTCCCTACTCTTTCTTCTTTCGCCTTTCCCAGTCCTAATAATATAATTTTTGTTTTGCTTCTGAAACCAAAAAAGGATTTTTGGTAAAAAGAATGCACCATTGGCTCCTTGTCCCTCCACTGGTCCTTTACAATAAGACTGTTAGGCAGGATCATCAAAGCTTGACTCTAAGGCTGTAGAATTTGCAGGTGTAGAAAACCCTTAAGCACCATAGAAACAACTAATGTTAATCATCAAGAATAAAGGAAACTGTCAGATAAATCTCCTCTACTGTAAGCTACAACTAGGGTGATTTTCTCCTCATCCTGGTCCCACCCTCATCCTCATTTCCCCATTCAATTCAGTTTAACAAGTGGCCACATCAACAGCAGCTTTGAAATGCCTGGTGGTCTCTTGTAACCTCTACTCAAATGATATAAGGGCTAAAGTACTGATGCCTTGGGTACAAAAATTTTTACAAAGTCTCAGGTCATAAACTTTCCTAACATTTGTCCATAAGAAGAGTTATGTTATTACAGGTTTAAAGAACTATAGATAAAAAGCTGGAAGAGACCTCATAAGCTTTCTAATCTTTATTTTTTATCAGAAACCTGAGGCTCTGGCACATTACGTGACATGCCCAACCAACACTATAGAGGTAGTATGCATTAGGTAGAGATTTTGAACCCTGTTTCTCTCACTCCGAATACAAAATTCTTTCCACTCTACTACACGACTCAAACATGTTCCAGACTAAAATATTTATTTTTTTAATATTTAAGTCAAGTTATCTACAACTTTTATTTTGTTCTAAATACTAAATAAATGATCGATTCATATTTAGAATTTTACTTATCACTGTTTTAGCTATTTCTTTAGACATTCTATAACTAGAACTTTCCTTTGACACATGGCACCTTCTGTCACTAATATTTGACTTTAAAGTGAACCTTCTGTAATACTGAGAGAATGAAAGAATTATTGAACATAGCTTCAGTCTTAACAGGGTTTCTTTTTTAAAATCTCTTTGGGGTTTCAACATCCTTTTCTTCCTCTCTTATTTGATTATTACCTTGTTATGCTAATAATATCACTATAGTGTATGATGATGATGATGATAAAAGTATTAAAGAAGCACTTTCATGACACAATATTTTAATTCTTTTTTTGATATCAGCAAATGAAATGCTTACTGAGGGGAATGAGGAAAAGGGCAAAGATGGCACAAGAAAGATAAATATGTATTCAAGGAATGTGAAACCATCAAAGAAAATAAATTTATTCTGGACACAATTTGGGAAAAATAGTATATTTTTCCTAGAATTAAATGTAATGTAACACCTAAATAGCAGTCAAGCTTTTTAGTTAATACTGTTAGATGTTTCCTTATATAGTTAAACTGGATGTAGGACAATAACCAGTCACTATAGTTAGGAATTGTGAACAAAGACATTATTCTTCCTGTTTTTTAATTCTTGTGGCATCAGAGAATTATAGGAGTGGGGGAGAAGCTTGAGGGGCAAGCTAACCTTGTCTACCCCAGAAATGTCAAGGTATATATCTACATATCCAAGATCACATATGCATGAGTAATTATTGTAAAATACTAATTAAAAAGTCATTTGAGTTTCTTTGGGCCTTTTCCCTTTACTGACATTATTGAATATATCCTGCTAAAATTAGTTGACTCATAACTCTACGAATTTTTGTTACTTCATGAACTTTCCGTTGTCTCTTTCTATGCAACTAGTAGGTTTTTCAAATGATCTTAGAGTAAATACACACACACATACACACATACACACATATATATATATTCATATCTATCAACATATATATGTGTGTGTGTGTATATACACACACACACACAGATAGATAGATAGGTGTTTATAGGTGTGATTTTTAATAGAATTCCTTCTGATAAAGACTGATGTGCTTGTTGGTGAAATAAATTGGGTCAGTGGGACCAGCCTACTAAATTGTGAAAAGAATTCAGAATAAAAAGATATTTTGGAGTATTATAAATAAGAGGATTTTCTTATCCCCACAAAAGAACATAAAGCAACCTACAATGTTTATGACATGGCCTACTTTAACATGAAGTTGATTTTAGAGAAAAAATGCCAAAATAAAAATATTACCTACCAACTTTGCTTTAAAATATGTGAGTTATAGGAACTGTGGAACAATGTTGACAAATAGTGGTATCAGGATAGAAAGGAATATTAGTATCTTCAAAAGAACAAGAGGATGGTTGCTGGGCATAGTAGAAAGAAAATTGTCCTTGGAATCTGGAAGATATGATTCAAATTCTGCTTCTGGTATATAAGTATTGTTTGGCCTTGGAGAATTCAATTAAAGGACATCTAAGTGGTGCAATGGATAGAGTTTGGGGCCTAAAGTTAAGGAGATCCTCTTTCTGAGCTCAAATCTGGACTCAGATACTTACTAGCTATATGACACTAGGCAAGTCACTTAACCCTGTTTGCCTCAGTTTCCTCATCTGTAAAATGAGCTGGACAAGGAAATGGCAAACCACCCCAGTATCTCTGTCAAGAAAACCCCAAATGAGGTCGTGAAGAGTTGAACATAATTGGAATGACTGAACATTCAATTCATTTACTCTCTCAGTGACCTTCACAACACTTTAAGACTGTGTTGATGCATATTTACTATTCTGCATGGGTAGAGAGAATTTCCCCTATGGAAACTGGCTTCCCAAATACATTGAAAAAGTTGGGCAGAAAACAATAGCAGCAGCAGCAGTAAAACAAATGAAAAACATGGAGAATCTAGAGACTCATGGAAAAACTTACACAGAGCAATGCAGAAAAGAAAGTAGTACCAAGATGACAATACACATAATAATTACCAAAAATGAAAATAAAGATAATAAAGTGCAATATAGTTCAAATAAAAAAATAAGCATCCCCGAAGTGATAAATTGTCAAAGGAAATGAACAGGAAGTTTTCAGAGGAAGAAATTAAAACTATCTATAGTTATGTGAAAAAATATTCTAAATCACTTTTGTTTAGAGAGATGCAAATCAAAACAAATCGGATGCACCACATCACACCTATCAAATTGGCTAACATGACAAAACAGGAAGATGATAAATGTTGGAGAAGATGTGGGAGAGTTGGAACACTAGTCATTATTGGTGGAGCTGTGAGCTGATCCAACAGTTTTGGAGAGCAATTTGGAACTATGACCAAAAGGATTATAAAAATAGGAATATGCTTTGACCTAGCAATATCACCTCTAGGGCTGTATCCCAAAGAGATCATAAAAATGGAAAAAGGATCCACATGTACAAAAAATATTTTCAACAGTTCTTTTTGTGGTGGTCAAGAGTTGGAAATCAAGGGGATGTCTATCAATTAGGGAATGACTGAACAAGTTGTGGCATATGAATGTAATGGAATACTATTTTGCTATCAGAAATGGCGAACATGTGGGCTTCAGAAAAACCTGGAAAGACTTATATGAACTGATGATAGGTGAAGTGAGCAGGGCTAGGAGAACATTATACACAGCAACAACCACAGTGTGTGAGGATGATTTTTGATAGATTTAGCTTTTCACAGCAATGCAAGGACCTAAAACCATTCCAAAGAATTCATGATGCAAAATGCAATCTACATCCAGAGAAAGAATGATGGAGTTGGAACACAGAATGAAGCAGACTATTTTCTCCTTTGTTATGTTTTGTTTTTCTCATGCTTTCTACCGTTAGTTTTAATTCTTCTATGTAACATGACTAATGTGAAAACATGTTGAATAATAATGCATGTGTAGAACCCTTATAAGATTACATGTTGTCTTGGAAGAGGAAGGGGAAAAAATGGAACTTATGGAAGTGTTTGTTGAAAACTGAAAACAAATAAATTAATAAATTTTGAAAACAAAAGAAAAACAAGCAATGTTCATTCCAGGTAATCAATACCTAATAAAAAATAGCTTTTACACAGTGCTTTAAAGTTCACAAAGCACTTTGTAAATATTGTTTCATTTTATCCTCTCAACAGCCCTTGGAACTGGGTACTATTATTACCCACATTACAGATGGAAAAACTGAGGTAGCAGTGGATTAAATCGTTTCATATAGATAGTAGATACCTAATTCAAGATTTGAACTCAGATCTTCCTACTCCAAATCCTTCTCTGTAGCCACTGGGCCACCCATATCACTGTGGTTAAAACAAATTCTTTCCTTTTCTTAAGAAGAAAAGGAGTAAAATATGTGTGGAAAATTGTAGATAGGATAAGTTGCAGACATTATAAAATGATTTGGTATTTTTTTCTATAATAAGGTCTTTGAAGTGTTATTGATTGGGAAGTGACTAATGTGTCAAAAATATAACAACAAAATATAGATTATAGATGAAAAAGAATGTAAGAGAAAAAGTTAGTGACCTTGAATAACGCTGATGTTTGTTTTGAAAAACTGTGACAAACTTTGCTGACAAACAGAATTATGCCACTTAATTTTTAATAAAAATCATCTTAGCTTTTTGAAACCTTTACAGTGATCTAAAGAATAAAATATTCTTTATTATGGCTGAAAAAATTCTAAAGTTATTGTAGAAACTATTTTATTTTAGATACTTTTACAAGGGAAGATAAAACTGAGTAGTATCTTTTAATATAGTCTTATACTGGATAGTAACTTATGTTCTCTTCAGTATTGTTGATTTGCTTGACGTTTTTTAAGACACTTAAAAATATCAAAGTATCTACGTTACAAAATGTTGACATAGTGTTAAGTTGTGGGTGTTGTTTAAACATATTTCTATCATGTCTGATAGTTTTTTACCCCATTTAGAGTTTTCCTGGCAAAGATGCTAGAGTGGTTTGCCACTTCTTTCTCCAGCTCATTTCACAGACGAGAAAACTGAGGCAAACAGGGTTAAGTGACTTAAGCTAGTCCAAAGTCAGATTTGAGCTCAGGAAGATGAATCTTCCTGATTCAGGCCCAGCACCATAAAAACCACCGTGACACCTAGATGCCCTTCAGTTGTCAGTATAATTAGCATATAACTTCAGCATTTTGTCACAAGTAAAATTATCTGTGATGTAGTGATGTTTAAAAAAAAAATCATGTCAGTGTGTCAGCAAGAGCAAGGTGCCTTGTGGTCACTGTAATTCTATATAAATGTTCAGCCGAAGTGTTGAACCTGCTAAGAAAATATCAGGATTTTGTATCCATACTTCATGAAAGAATTCAACTTCTTTCTGTTCTTTGTGTCACATCTCTTCAGCATGGCCTTTGAGGAGTAAGAGCCAAAGGAACTATTTCTAACCTGGAGCCACCCATCACCATAGTGATATTCAGGACAAGGTGAGAGGTGGCACATAGCTCAGCAAGATGAACTCGTGCCTGAGAATCAAAAAAATCCTCCATGGATTTTCTGAGCCACTTTAGGTCACCATTTGATCTCTCTTTATCTTGGTTTCTTTACTGGTTAAAGTGATGAGAACATTAACCTTATTTTATATAACAGCTATGAGGAAAAGCTAATAAAATCTCAGGACAGCATTTGGGTAATAACAAGTTCTTAAATAATAACTCATATACTGAAATGTGTTATTTTTCCGTGTGAAAGATGGCTTTTTTTACTTTTAACAGCACTTAAAAGAGAGGTAGAAATAGTTATAAATATAAAGATATAACATCACATATTTCTATTTTAGAGAAGTTACTTCAGATTGGGGAAACACCTAAGTTCAAAACTCTGACAAATCAAAGCTACGTGATTCTGACCTAGTCACTTTATCTCTGTTCCAGGATATCTTTAAAGCTATTTAAGTCTTTACTGATGTGGATGGGCTGAGGAATATTTTATATTTATTTGTATATGTATATGTTGATTTTCCCCTAGTAGAATATAAACTTCTATAAGGTTTTCTATTCACAATGTCTCCTGGAAGATAGCAGGTATTTTTGTTAAATGTGGAATTGAATTTAATTAACCTCTAATCACACTGGAGACTGAATTGAGATGAGAGTTCAAATTTTCCTTTTCAGATTAATTGCTATCTAACTGTATCTCCATCATCTTGTGTTTGACAAAGTGATTTATGAACCTTATTTATCTTAAAAATCTATTAAAATTTATTTTACCAGATTCAATTCAATATGCAAGTCTATTAGAAAAAAAAAGTTGGAATCCTGACTCCAATGATTAATTAATGAAATTTGTGAGTACTTTGAAGTTTTGTTATTTTTTCTTTCTACCAATTTGTGATATGATTTGGAACCTGACATTCCATCTCAGTTGATTTGTATTAAATGAGAAAATATTCTGTGTTAGAATTCCCTCAATATAAAGAGAGGATTCTGGGAAGATGGCACAGTAGGTCAGACAATTTCAAACTCTCAAGATTTTCACCCACAAAAGAGATAAAATGGTGCCTCAGAGTAAATATAGAGTACTAAAAATAAATAAGAGTAGAAGCTGCACAGGTATATTCCTGGGACAATCAGACAGGATCTGAAGGAAAATCCTAGGCCTAGGTTTGGTCTGTATGAAGAGTAAATAACTCTAGACCAGTTCCCTCTAGTTCTGCTTAAACAAAAGGCAAGCCTTTCGGCTTGGATTGGGAGGCTGTCTCAGCCTAGCCATAGGAAATTTGACCCACGGCACAGTGACGGCATCTGAGCTGGGGAAGTTTAAGGGAACCTCTACTGACAAGGAATGACAGACCTAGCTGTGCTACGGAGATGTGGCTAGGGGTAAGAAGGAACCAGTTCCTTAAATTCAGAAGCAGCGGGAGAGGGAGTCGCTGGCTGTGGGCACTTACAGGAGGCTGAAAGTCTTAGTTTCAGTTCCAGGCAAGAGGGGAAAAACTGAAGGAGGATCTGAAACCAGAAGCACCATCACCCACACCCTAGGAATATAGGTGATTACAAAAATTATACTACTGCAGATTAAAAAAATACATAGGTGAGTGAGAAAGCATCCAATTATAGAGAGTTACTACAGGAACAGAGAAGATTGGAGTTTGTCTTCAGAGGAGGATACTGAGGCAAAGAAGCCCTCTTCTACTCCAAAGAATAACATCAAATGGTCATAAGCCCAAAAAGAATTCATGGAAGAACTTTAAAAATATTCCAAACCAAATGAGAGTGAGGGAAAACTAAAAAACAAGATAACAATCCAAAAAAAACAAGATTTCTAAAAGAATGCCAACCAATTAGAAAATGATATCCAGAGTCTTAAAGAAAAAAATATCCCTTGAAAATCAGAATTGGGCAAGGGGAAGCCAGTGAAGTTATAACAGATCAGGAAATAATAAAACAAATTACAAAGAATGAAAAAATAGAAAAGAATGTGAAGCATCTCATAAGAAAAAACTACTGGTCTGGAGAACAGATGAAGAAGAGAAAGCATAAGAATAATCAGAAAGATTGATCAAAAGAATCTTGATACAACAATACAAGAAATAATTCAATTGTGCTGAACCATTAAAGTAAGGGAAAGTAGAAAAAGAAAAATGTCCACTGATCACTACCTGAAAGAGATCTTACGAGGAAAATTCAGAGGAATAATATTGTCAAATTCCAAACCCCTAACTCATGAATAAAATATTAATAGCAACAACAGCAAAAACAAAAATCAGTTCTAGCCTGTAGGTGCCACAATTAGAATCACACGAGATCTGGAAGTGGAGTCAGCTAGAAGATCATAGGTCTTAGAACGCTATAGATTGAAGAACAAGAGAACTGTGGTTTCAGCTGAAAATATCATACTCAGCAAAGCTAAACATAACCCTGAATGGGAAAAAAATGGATATTTAATGAATTGTCAGACTTTCAGGACTTTGTTAAAAAAAAAAGCAACTGAACTTAATAGACATACAAGAGTCAAAAGAAGTATGAGATACACACCAAAGACTAATTCCAAGGGGCTCAATAAGGACAAGCTACTCCCTTTTTTATGCATGCACAATGTAAAAAGTACATGTCTAAGATTGTTATTAGTATTGGGTAGGTAGTAAAAAAAGGTTATGATATGACTTTAAGAAGTAAAACTGTTCAAGAACAGCTAACAAGAGTAATTGTCTTGTAAATGAGATATGAGAGGAAGAACTAACCCAAAGGAAAATTAGATGAGGGAGGAAGCCTGTTCTGGAAATCTACTTTCATTGGGAATAGGTTCAAGAGGGAACAATACATATATATCTAGAAGAGTCTAAAAATTTTCTAAATTCAGAAAGAAACAAAATACTGAGAGGATAAGGGAGGGATCTCTAGAGGGGAGGGTAAGGAAATAGGTTAAAAAAGTGGTATAGTAAAGGAATCAGGAGGGATAGGAAATAAAAGATATGCACAGACATAAAAACAAAGATCAGAAGTAGAATTTGTTAGTGAAAGCATATGTCTATGTGTGTATGTGCGTATGTATGTATGCATCCATGGTTCTCATTCTGTCCTTTCTTATCCCTGAGTAGCCACTGCAGTCAATTTTCTCTGCTGCGGACTTGGAGAAAAAAAAATTTAAGTGGTTCATTCATGACAAATTTATATGACATAATATCACCTAAGCTCTGGCTACTGCTCAAAAATACTTCTAATCTACCCTTATTGCCACATTTCTCATTTTTTTGTGGCATCACTTCCATTATTTCTTTCTTCTTGCCACTCCAAAGAGTCAATAAAATACAGGAAAGGTTGTTTGGATTATATTCAAGACTCAGACTCCGATTGCTCCTAAGAATGGAGAAAACAATACTTCCTCTTTGAAACCCAATACCACCTGCTATGCTCTTTCCACACACAAAAGCCAGAAACACTTTCTTCTACTCCCATTCCTCTCAAATGTGTAGCTAACTCTAAAAATGAAGAAAAATTTAACAGGCAAGTTTTATTGCTATAAAATAATTACAACTTGCAGATTTTACAAAGAAGCAGAGAGAAAGTTTTGCGTAAGAGAAAGTTGTCCACTTAATATGATGTGCCAGTTAAACAAACTGTCCTTTAGAGACATGGTCATATGGGCTATGTGTTTAAGACTCCATTTTTTCTACCGATTTCCTGCCTGCATTTTGCTTTCGTAGGTAACACTATCACCTACTCAGGTACACTTTCATTTGCAGATATTAGCTGACCATACATAGTAAACATATTAGAATTTTTTAAAATATTTTTTTTGAAAAAGATAATTTTATTGATATATTTTGGCTTTTATATCACAAGAATTTTTTCCAGTATTCCTTTTCTCTCCTTCCTAGAGAGCCATCTCACATTACAAATCATATTCTTAAGAACAAAAAAAGAAAAATAGGACAAAAATCAGCAAAAATTAATACTATATCAAGTAAGTTGGTAATTTATCCTAAGTACCATACCCATGGACCTTCAAGCTTAGAAACAGTGGGGGATAATTAGGGGAGACCTGATTGGCTTCAGAAGAAAACAATGACTAGTTTTCTCTGACATGTTCACATTTGGATACATTAGAGATATACATAATATATATGTATATTTATATATGTAATATATGTAATGTAATATAATTATATACATATGTGTATATATACATAATTAGACTATAATTTCCTCCAAAGCGGAAAACACACCTTATAGTTTACTAATGTTCTTCATAGAGCCCTATATGCTATTGGGACTATCAACAGAATCAGAATTTTAATATATATCTATTTACAAGTGTATATATCTATATCTATACATATATAGGTAGATATATGCATAGATATGTATCTATATATAACCAAGTTGAAAGGAAATTCAGAGACGATTAGCCCTTGAATAAGACAGATTCTCTAATAATATCACAGATCCCTAAATTATTGAAGATGAAACTGGGAGGGAGAAGTAACATATGGAATGACAAAAGTCAATAGTCAAAAAGAACCCAGGGGTCTAGAATGATGGGCCAGTAGTACAAAGATTACATTTAATATGAAGGAAGTTTAAAGTCTCTGTAATGTTAATTATGTTAACGAGAGTTAAAGATCTTTCCCACCCATTAATGAGTCTGCCCGTTAAGGGAAGCTTGATTAGGGGAGATTTGTTTTCTGGGAAGAGCCAAACCTTTTGTTTTGGGGTTTCCTCATTAGAAGTATTTGGCCAGAGGAGACTCTGGGTGGCCACAGAGGAGCCCCCTGGCTTTGAAAACCTAGATGTTGGTGCTTCTTTCTCTGGTAACCATGTATGTCTGTAATGGTCAGATAGTTGGATATGTCTGTTGATTTCTAATGTATACATTGCTTATGCTCAGACAGCTGGAAGTGCTATCTTTTGGTATTCATTTCTCTGTATTTTCTCTGAAGCTCAGGGTGCTGATTTTCCCCTCTGAACTAAGTGAATGATACATGTGCTTGATTAAAGTAAATTTCTGACCTCTCGAAAAGTTGCTTTCCTTTTAGAAAAGCAGATCTAAAAAGCTGTGCAGCAGCCTGTCCTGTGTATGTCAGGGTCCTTGCTATTACCATCTCATATTTAACTCTTTAAAAATTCACGAGCTTTCTATGCGCTCAGAAACTATCCTTTAAGGCATAGGCTTGAGCATCTTGTGAAGAATTAAAGTTAATTATTTGTCTTTATAGGATGAATCCAACTTCTTCCCCTTTTTGAAAACAGGATTTTAGATCATTATTAGCCCTGTGTCACCTCTCATTATCTAAACAATTCTTAAATTCTACCAAAAACCTCAGCAGTTAAAACTGAAATATCCTTCTGTACCTTAGGATGTAGTTTTTATTTGCATCTAATGGCTTGAACTCACAAGAAGATACTAATGGATTTTTCTTAATTAATTTAGAAATATTGTATTTACATTTTTTCTTTGGGAAATATAGGCAATATTATGCCTATAGTCATCTGTGTGCACTAATTTAAGCAAATTAGTTATTTCTAATTTTTCAGCAAACCACGCCCAGAAATTATAACTGCTTTCTTTACTCAATCATGAAAATTTTGATATTTTAAAAGTTTGCAATATTAATAAGGAAATGTTTTCCTTAATAAAGAAAAAAATAGGATAAAGAAGAATAAGTATGCTATAGGAGGCATGATGTTATATTTTGGCATTGATGAATATCAATGGCCTTTTTCATGTGACATCCATTAGTAAATTATTATTTTAGTATCACTCTTCAATTTTTTCTCTCCTCTTATAATATTTTAAATTAAAGTTTTGAGTTTCAAATTCTATCCTTCCTTTCTCCATCCCTGAGATGGTAAGCAATCTAATATAGGTTACACATTTGTAATTAGGTAAAACATTTCCATATTAGTCATTTTGTTCAAGAAAACCCAAGGAAAATAAATAAAAGAAAGCAAGTGAAAATTAGTATCCTTCAGTTGTATTCAATTAATATTATTTCTTTCTCTGGAGGGGGATAGCATATTTCATCATTAGTCCTTTGGGATTTTCTTGGATCAAGGTATTGCTGAGAATAGCTAAGTAATTCACAGTTCTTCATCAAACAATACTGCTGTTATTGCGTACAACGTTTTCATGGTTCTGTTTACTTCACTACACATCAATTCACATATGCCTTTCTAGGTTTTTCTGAAATCATGGTACTTATCTTTTTTAATAGCAAAATAATATTCCATTACAGTATTTTACCACAGCTTGTTTAAGCATTTCCCAATTGGTGGGCATCCCTTTGATTTCCAATTCTTAGGCACCAGAAAAAAAAAATTAGCTGCTATAAATAAATATTATGTTCAAATAGGTTCTTTCCCTCCCTTTTTGATTTTTTTGGGATATAGACCTAGCAGTGGTATTGCTAGATCAAAGGGAGCCTTTTTGTCATAGTTCTAAATTATTCTCCAGTATGGTTGGATCAGTTCACAACTCCACCAATAGTGCATTAGTTTTCCAGCTTTCTCACATCTCCTCCAAATCTTACATTTTCCTTCTCTTTATATTAGCCAGTCTTATAGGTGTGAGGTGGTACCTCAAAGTTGTTTTAATTTGCATTTATCTAACCAATATTTCTTTAGAGAAGTCTGTCATATGACTATAGATGGCTTTGATTCTTTTGAAAACTGTCTGTTTATATCCTTTTTACCATTTATCATTTGGAAAATGATTTGTATTTTTTTTAATAAACAACTCAGTTCTCTATATATTTAAGAAATGAGGTCCTTATCATAAGTATTTGTTGCAAAAATTTCCCCAATTTTCTGTTTTTCTTTTAATTTTGGTTGCATTCATTTTGTTTGTGCAAAAGCTTTTTAAACTTTATATAATAAAAAAGTTTTCCATTTTCCATTTCATAATGTTCTCTGTCTCATTTGGTTACAAATTCTTCCCTTGTCCATAAATCTGACAGATAAACCATATCATGCTCTCCTAATTAGCTTATGGTATCATCCTTTATGTGTAATCATGTGCTCTTTTTGATCTTAACTTGGTAGGTGGTGTGAGATGTTGGTCTATACATTGTTCCTGCCCTATTATTTTCCAATTTTCCCAGCAGCTTTCATCAAATATTGAGTTTTTGTTCCAAAACCTTGGATTTTTGGGTCTATTATGTACCTTATTACTATAGTCCCTTAATGTAATAAAATTTGCACCTAATCTATTCCATTGATAAACTACTGTATTTCTTAGCCAGTACGAGATGGTTTTGATAATAACCACTTCATAATATAGTTTGAGATCTGGTATGGCTAGACTACCTTCTTTCACATTAAATAAAATATAACATTTTTTATTTGAAGTATTGAGTTCCAAATACTACCTCTTCCTTTCTCCCTTCCCTTCCCTCTACCTGAGATGGTAATCAATCAGATATATTTTCTCTATGTTCAATTGTGCAAAATATTTCTATGTTAGTCATTTCGTACGAGAAGAAAAACAAAATGAAAGAAAGTGAAAAATAGCATGCTTCAGTCTCCAATCAATATCAATCCTTTCTCTAGAGGTAGATAATATGTTTCATCATCCCTACTGTGGGATTGCCTTGGATCATTGTATTGCTGAAAATAGCTAAGTCATTCACAGTTCTTCATCAAACAATATTGCTCTAACTTTGTACAAGTCTCCTGATTCTGTTGACTTTACTATCACATGTTTTTTTAATTGATCCCCTTGATATCCTTGAACTTTTGTTCTTCCAGATGAATTTCAATTTTTTCTCTTAATAGTTCTCTCACATCTGTTATATAGTGTTCTCTTTTCTGGCATTATAGCAATACTTTTTTTAAAGAAAAGTATTAAGTATTTGAAAAAAAATTACCATAAAAATACAATTTTAAAAATCAAGTCAGAAAGTTTCTTGTTTATTGATTATACAATTTTAAACATTAAAAAGGGAGTATTTATTTTTTGGAGGGAGGATAGAAAACAAACCTATCTTTGTGTTTATGGTATGGATGCTGTGTCCCCAGTTTCAGATATTTTAACTCAATATTTGAGTTTTTTTCTAGATTCAGCATTGTATCAAAATGACTTCACTGGGATATCCCAGCATTTTTGGATTTTTTTTGTTTGTTTCTCTAGTTTCCCCCAGACACAAGTTTGTGTGGCACATTTATCCCTTCAATAATACACATACTTTCTGAATTTTTATAACTTGTACTCATGATCTTAGTCCTACCCTTAGGGAAAAATCAGACAATGTTAATTCCTGTTTGGGGATTGTGTCCTGCTATAGCATGAAGTAGTTAAGATGTTTCCCACCTGAAGCAGAGTTTCAATATAATTTAGTTCAACCAACTCATATTGAATATCTGCAATGTACAAGACTTCAGCATGGGGGAGGGGAGGAGAAGGAGAGGAAGAGGGAGAGAGAGAAAGAGAGAGAGAGATACAGAAAGAGAAAGAGAGACAGAGATTGGCAGTCAAGAAACCTGGGTCCTGGTTCACGTTCTTCCACTAACTATACAACATTAGCAAGTCAGACACTCAGACAAAGTATTCCCAGGTATGTCTAAAACAGAGCTCCTAAATGCATATATGCTTTTCTGACTTCTTACCTAAATTTAGAATTGATTACCTTACCTCTTTCCTTTCCAGAAACTATCCTAGTATAGCCAGAGAATCAGTATTGTATACTAAAGAGAGATGGCATAACTTTGAATCAGGAAACTGACTCAAATTCCATGTCAAATATTTACTAGCTGAAAGGTAAGGGGCAAGTTATTTAACCTCATGGATCCTCACTTCCTTCATATGTAAAATGAGAATGAAAATATCTGCACAATGTATTTTATAAATTTTGTGAAAAAAACCCCACAATTTGAAAATGCATAAAAATGAGAATTTTGACTATTATCAGGATTTAGAGTTCAGAATTGATTGGATGTTCAATGAATTCTTACCCATGAAAAGAGAAAAGGTGGAAAAGGGATCATTTATTAGATCAGATTTCTTGTTAGCTTCCATTACCCCTGAGTTTTTACTACCTATGTGACTCTGTGTTAAGGTGTGTGTGTGTGTGTGTGTGTGTGTGTGTGTGTGTGTGTGTGTGTGAGAGAGAGAGAGAGAGAGAGAGAGAGAGAGAGAGAGAGAGAGATGGAGAGAGAGTAAGATATCTCAGTGTGCCCTGCACACTGACTGCTTGCATACTATATCAGATCCAGCGTTCATTCTTAGCTCCCAGATTCATCTTGGGGTGTGTAATGGTAATTTAAATGGAACATCTTTCATATTCATTAATAGGCTCATGTGCCCTGCCTGGGTAACATGGAAGCCTGAGTTACATGAGTATGAGTCACCTGGAGCCTGTGGTGGGAGGAGTTTGCTGAATGAGTGGAACCACAGGATGGGTGGAACTGGATCAGAGCTGAGAGCTGTCTGGGTTAGTAAGGATGCAGCCCCCTGGGCAGCATGAGTGATTTCGTGATTGTTTGTGATTTTGTTTAATGGAACTGGTTTGTAGGAAGCCTAGCAGGGGGAAGGTCTGGAGATGGTGCTGTGTTCTGCATTGTTATTATGTCTAGATTTTTGCTGCTATGATGGATTTGACTTTCTGGTGTCTGAAAAAATGTTTTGATTCTGTCTTCCATGTGGAGAGTCCTTAGTATTTCCCAATTCTGAATAGGAGTGAGATATTCATGGCTGTTGTGAATTTCTTATTGATGCTACAGGGTGGGACAGAGGGGCAGCATAGGGTAGTAAATGGTGATTTGGACCTGGAGTCACAGGACTTAGGCTCAAATGCTTGTGATGCTAATTAATATTGGATGTGACCTTAGGAAAATAAGCTAAAAACGTCGAAAGGGAGAGAGTGCCTTTCAAAACCCTAGAAGAGTGTAGATGTGCTGACTGAGGAAAATTTACAGAACCCAGATGTAAGGTCAAAGAAGAGCTAGATTCCTATTAATGCCAGCAGTGGGAAATAATAGAACAATTGGAAAATTCCCAC